>BGPR01011238.1:0-27777 GCA_013235015.1 Araneus ventricosus
AGAACGCTACGTTCAGTTACGTATTGCTTTTCTTGCGTAAGAACGGAATAGAAAGCTGATATACGGTGTAATTCCTCAAAGTTCGAAATTATGCCTGCAAATGTATTCATGTGTAATAATTTGTAGATTAATTACTATAAAATTCATTCTTACCTGCATCTCAGAATAAAACGAAGAAGAAATAGAGAAATGAGCGATTACTGGCATGTCTATAAAGGAGAAATGAAAATCGTTACATCAGACACTGATTACTTTTATAGCGTTTAATTACACAACTGAATAATTTGGTCTTTGCGAAGGTTCAGTGAAGTTTGAACTGAGCTGCCTTCTTGTAATTTATTGTGAAAATCAGATCATAAGCAATAAATAATCTCTCCAACAGGCGCTCTGCCCCAAATTTTATGATCAAACAGAGATTTTTCACACCTGTTTCTAGATTCAGAGAAAACTGCCTTAAAATTTAAATATTCCTCTTTCTGATTACATGGGTTGTCCGAGGTTTTCAGTTGTGGATTTTCATACTGTTTTTTTTATCATTCGTCTTAGCAAGTTGTGCATTGCACGCTCGTGCATTTAGATAATTTTGTACGTTTTAATCGTTTCAGTTTATAAGTAATTAACATGGTGCGCATTAAAAGTATTTAATATCTACATTCATTGTCAATAATGTTATATGAATAACTGCATTAATCTCACAAAAACAAAGAATTTTCATGAAAAGTTAGCTCTCTCAGTCTTAAGGAAAGAACACATCACTACTAGCCCAAAAAGACGTGATCTTCCATTGTATGAGCTATTACCATTTCTTTTAAGTCTAAATTATAAATCAGAACTAATAAAGCAATGCAAATACAGCATGAATTGGAGAAGAGCTTGGGTTTGTGTTTGAAAGCAAGACTGATGATCAAAATCCATGAATGCAGCAGGTGCAAACATATATACCTGCAAGGTCGCATCTCTAATAAAAAAATCTCATTGTTTTCTGAATGCAGGACAGTGTAGAACTAAGAAGAAATTTTTGTTGTCAATCTTAGTTTATATTATAGTCTTTTTATTATATATATTTTTACAACTTTTTATAAAATAATAGAATAAGCCTCGATAGTTTCTCTACAGTGTAGCAATCTTTAGATTTGCAAATAATAAAAGGTGGTAATTACTCTTCATGAAATACTTTCATGAAGTGTCTCTATTACTATTATAACACTTACGCGTATAGTATATAAGGAAGATATTGTCTAACACGCAAATTACGACACGACGCACTACTCATGTAAAGACCATATAGTGCGCCAACTGAAAGGATAAATTAAAAAAAAAGATCTTGAGAATTTAATGCAAGGGGAGGCTGTGCTTTACATCCTTACAGAATCAGAATTATACATAGGTACACAAGGAATAAAATTCACCGTATTCTAACAGATAACTTAAGGATTACAATTGTGTGAAGTAAAATGCAATACAATATATGGTAAGGTTTTATACTTAACTCCAATGACTCTGACAAATTGGATAAAGTTGATCTCTAAGTCATGGTATTTCAATCCTTCCAAACCCAAGTTATGACCTTCGATGTGAGAAAAGCCGGTTAAAAGGGCAGTAGGATCTGGAAGTGGGATATCAACAGATCTCCGATATTCAATTACTCTCCATTTTGGACAAACTGTCGGGCCATAAACGCTGCAGGAATACTGCCACCGCCAGGAGAAAAGCATGAACAGGTTGTCTCCAAGTAGACGAGTCGAAGAAAGAGGAATATAAATCAACCTGACTTTTGGCACTAGCGCATTTAGACGTCGTTTGGAAGCCAAGGTGCAAGCCAAAGGGAACATGGTATCTGTTTCCGGACAGTGCGTTGCCTGATGCGTTATATCCTTTCAGCATTAGACCGGTCGGGTTGGAATCAATAAAGGACGGTGGTAGCCTAAAGGTGTAATATCAGGTTTCTCTGACACATTCGCTGCGTCGCTTTCCTTTCCGGCGAAGACTATGCTGTGAAGATCAGGTGACCTGAGAACGGGTGGAGTTGACATTTACGGCGTGTAGGGGTCAGTGGAGGGAACCTATATAAATGGACAACATACAAAAAATGCAACTGGTAAATCCTCGATTCAACTTAAAATCAACGTGAAGTCCGAAATCTTTTTTTGAAAATGGCACTGAGCACACAAGCAGCATAACGTGTCCGCACTTGGTGCTTCACCTCACGCCTTCGTAGCTCCAACCTCCGCTCGCAGTTTTAGCCAATAAGCATATGATAGTAAAAGCCTGTAAACGATCAAAATCACTTTTGATTTCAATTTACGCTAACTAATGATCGCATGAATAAATAAAATTCCCCACCAATTGACTATGGCGATTTTACGAAGAATTCTGATGCGACATTTAATCGAAGACATAGACAAACACTGTTTTCGTACTCTGCACACAAAAATTTAGAACATATCCACTATGGTAATCATGTTTTGCAAAGGAATTGCAGGATAAATTGCTTATTTGGTCCGTTTCTTTGAGTCGGGGACTCATGAAACGTTCTATTTTCGACATCCTAAACAAAATAGAGGTGTGATGGGGATTAGTGGACCTAGGGCATAGTTTTATGTAAGTAGAAGGAATTGTCGAAATCATCTTGTTGTTTGGGGTGCGGGGACTCTCAACGTCCTATAAATGCAAGTTCTTTTATTTTTTCTGAAAATGGAGAGGTTTCTGAACAGGACCATTGATCGTACATACTGGAAGGTCATATAGCTTTATTGCGTATACAAATTGTTGAAATTGGTAAAGGGGCTGGAAGACTGGTCTTTTGTAAGTTTGGTTGTCATTTTAAATAGTAGAGTGAAGAAGATCGTATGTGTTCTGGAAAAAATATATGTTGCAGGATTTATGCAGAAACTGACTCGATTCAGTACAATTTGCCGTCATATTCCAACTTTCATTCTTAAGCTCAGGACTTGTGAAAATGAGTGATAAATTCAAGGAGAGGAAAATATTAATATTCAATTCAAAAGAAGGCAAATTTTTTTGATGAAATCAAGAATATCTAAAATATAAATGTTATCACAAATCTATATATTAACTTTATTAGATTAGTATAATAGGAAAGAAAAGAGTAATGGGAGATAATAATATATAAAAGGAAAAATTCGAAAAAATAATAAAATATCTTGAAAGAAAATATATATAAAAAGTCTAAGAAAAGATTAATGTTTACACATAAAAGGTACTAGTTATTTATTATGTTTAAACATGGTAGAATAACATAAGATTTCTGTGTGGAATTTAAATTATTTCATTGGTGAATTATTTCAGTAATAATCTTACTTGAAGAATTACCTTTTAAGCTTTTGGTTCTTTATCGTATTTTGGATTATGGTTTGCATTCCTATGTTGTAAATGCTACTCAAATAACAGAAGGATAACTACGCAAAATAATCCTATCTAGTATAAATTTCAAATACATATTATGGAAAAAGAGAATATATGCTTGCTCTGATAGATAAATGTAACGTCCATAATATCCTTTTCTTGATGTCATTCATATGTTCTAATGCGGAAGTAGATACAAAATCGAAGGATTTACTAAATATTCAATAAGCGCTTTGTAATTTATTATACCTCATGACAGTAACGCTCTAGATGCTATTTTTTAGGTAAATGATTATATTTCCGTTAAGCAACTGCATATGAACCCACATGTATCTTACTTCATTTATATTGCCGACTTAATGGAGATGGGTAAAGATATTTCTTGTTTGTATCTTTCAAGACAGACTATAAAATCCCATATACTTATTAAAGGTAAACTGGGGTCCATACTTATTATATATATATATATATGTGATATTTTAATTTTTTAACTTTCCTAAATAATCTTACCGACACCTCATTTTAAATACTTCTACTTTCATCATAATAAACGCACTACAACTTTCTTTTCAAGTCAGGAGTTTCTAAAGGGGAAATTCCCTCTTCTGGGTACTTAAGCGTTCTGCGCATTCATTTCTGCCTTTTTTCACGCCAGCATGTAAACTTTCACAACAACGCGCCGCTCAGGCGTAACCTTCTGAATACTGGTCATGGAGCTACGTAAAAATTAAATACTTTACCTATGAAGAAATAACGCCTGATTCCTCAATAAAAGAAGATTTAAGCAAACATTGTCAAATGATCAAAATGGACCGCTTTTCACCTTTTTAAAGCCTGATCTCATATATATATATAAAGCCAGGGATTGAAGTAACACCGTCACGTGGTTTAGTTTGGCTACGTTCCAAACAGACGATCTGTCTACGCCTATGTTGTTGTTGTTGTTACTAATCTCCAATCTAGTCTGACGGAGTGAGACCAGATCAAGGAATCCGTTGACTTCGATGAAATGAATGACTAAAAGGGGGAGAAGAATAAATTTCCTCCTAATCAAGTCCTAGACAGTCCAAAATGTGTTTAGGTGATGCTTGATGTTGCTGGCATTTAGGGCAGAGAGAGTGGATCTTGTTGCTCTCAAAATATGTAAGGCAATTCAGGTGGCCTCTGGCAAGTCGTGAAAGACAGGTACTGGACTGCCTGTCGCAGGGAAGAGATAGGGAAAG
Organism: Araneus ventricosus; assembly: GCA_013235015.1. Lineage (NCBI taxonomy): Eukaryota > Metazoa > Arthropoda > Arachnida > Araneae > Araneidae > Araneus > Araneus ventricosus. Next base: position 4,590 of record BGPR01011238.1, read on the forward strand.
TCCCGGCTTTCTTCCTTTGTAAAGTGGTGAGAGGGAGGCACCAGCCACTCCGCCTTGTTTTGGGTTTTTTCCGCGAAAATAATTCTAGGAAAGTAATCTCTGAAGAGGAGGGGATGGGATGACTTGAGCCATCCTTTTCAAGATTGTCGGCCAATTCATTTCCGTGAATATCTACATGCGAAGGGATCCATTGAAAATGTGCATCATGCTGAAGGGAGATGAGCTTCAATTTTTGTAAGATGGATAAGCTTGTTTTACCACCTACGTAGGTCCAGTTTTTAAGATATTGAATTGGGCTATCAGTAAGAATCCAGAGGTCTCCAAAGTTGCTTTCGCTCATGATGGTCTCCAGTCTCACATCGATTGCCAGTAGTTTGCTTCGGGAAACAGAACATAAGTCTGGGTTACGCTGTTTTATAGAACAGAACAGAACACCACTTCATGCCCCCGCGACTGTAACCTTTTGGTTATTTAAACAGTGAAGCGGACATGAAGTGGAAGAGACATCGGAAGACGCTCCTGAACTGTCTAGAAAATAAAGGCGAAGGCAGAGAGATGGAAAAAAAGTGTCAAAAATACAAATCTAAAAATCTGAGATAATATACAGAAACAAAAAGGGGAATATCATATAAAACCATATACAAACAAAAACTGTAAACAGGAAAGAAATATGAGAATAAAGTGTATAATATCAACAAACAAGAGAGCAAAAAAAAAAAACTAATCAAATAAAGAAGTCCACAAAAACAAACTAAAATGCGAGTGTTAAAGCAGATGTGTGTCTGTTCTGTTGATTGTTCTTTTCTCCATAAAGTGGAAGTTTTTCTGTGTGGAAGCGGAGAATAATTCAGGTGCGCTGTCACTTCGGCGACGAGGGCGCGCAAAGCGTTGTTTTATAGAGTATTTGTCACTAGGGGTTTCAATGTAGATTCCACTACCTGCCTGTTTGTCAGTTTTGCTGCCGTCAGTATAGATTTTGATGTCGTCTACGCCTATAAATTAGCATACACTGTTTTCAGTCTTTGGTGATTTAAGTTTCCTTTCTTTTTTATTATTTATGCTTCTTCACCCACACGAGGTAAAAAAATTCCGTTATCCATTTATGTTGATTCATTATAGTATTACTAATTCCTTTTAAAGTTCTGATTTGAGTATTGGTAGATGAGTTCTATTCTTAAAGAAGCTATTAAAAATAGTTATTTCTTAAAATTTGAATTTGATTTTGCATTATTTTAATTAAAGGTATCTTTAAAGCTCTTTACTAATTGCTTTTAATTAGTTCTGATGTGTGCGTTGGTAAAAATATTTAATTCTGATCTGAGTGTCGGTAAAAATGAGTTACCGGACTTACTGCGAATCACTATTTGAATTTGTGGTGCATTCTATTGCAAAAAATTTAATTAAAGTTTTTTACTAATTGCTTTTAATTAGTTCTGATTTGAGTTTTAGTTAAATGAGTTCTGTTTTTTAAGAAGCTATGAAAATAGTTGTTTCTTAAGATTTGAATTTGTAGTGCATATTTCTATTTTGTAACTTTCGTTTTTGTTAAAATAGTTCTTTCATAAGATTTGAATTTGATTTTGCATTATTTTAATTAGACAAAATTCACAAAGAATGTTGTTTATGATGAAGTTTTTTAGTTCATACAATTTCGGGCCTTTATTGTTTAATGTTACTATATATTTACATCTAAAATTTACTACAAATTATTACTTTTTTTATTTCTTACGCACTCCACCAATGTGCATTAGATTTTCTACTACAACTTTTGTTAGTAAATCTGTGACAATCAGATCAGAGATATTGTTGGCGGGTTAAAAGTAAGTCTTAGACGGTCACAAATCTTCTAGTTTTTTTATAAAAGACAAGATGATACACCCGGCGGCATATAGTCATTGTGTACTCGAGCAGAGCACCATTTTAACTTTGGAGGGCTCTGATTGGACAAGCGAATCTGACGTCACACTTCTGCACATCGCATCAACAGTATCTTGTTTATAGTTCTAAACTCTAAATACTAATTTTTTCTCCAAGATATTGCCTGAATTTGTTTTCAAAAGGGGAATCTTTTTTCTTCTTGATTAAATGTCGTTAGATTTGCTTCATTATTGCTTCATTCAGATCTGAAACATTAAAATTCATATATTAATAGTTAACTTAAACCATGATAAATATAAGTATTGAAATAATGCGCGATATAGGATTACAAATTACAACATACATCATCTAAAAGATAATGATTTGAAATAATTATTGCTACTTACCAGCACACAAGCCTTGTTCCAGATGGTCCAGAAGATCGAAGTTACATTTCGTGTCCGATGTTCTTCCATATTCTTCTATCCATGATTACACATAGGAAACACTTTTAAGGTTGCTTCGAACGATGGTTTCATCTTCAATGATTTTAACAACTTCGTTTACAAAAGAAGGGGGAAGATTGGAATCCTGAATAGCCATAGCGTATTACACAAAGAACATTTTGCTATCGCTAGTTGAACGAATCAGTCAGAGTGTGGTCAGAGGTAAACAAACAAGCAAAGCATAGTTACGTCAGATTCGCTTGCCCAATCAGATCCCTTCAGAGTTACAATGGTGCTCTGCCCGAGTACAGTATGCCCATATGCCAACCGGCATTGCTCAGGGTAAAAATATTTTCAAAACACGTTCCACTGTTTTAGTTTTTAGCAGCAACGTCTTTCGTTCATTTTCGATCTCCCACCCTCGTGTTGTCTTCTCTTCTTTTTCTCTCTGTAGTTTGCACAACCTGCCACGAATCTAGCAGTCCTTGTTAATTCATTTTTCCCACCCGATCATTGCTACGGTGACAACAGAAGCTCTTTCATATCTTTGTTTGTATTGCCATTCTCCGGAGTACAAATCTTTCTCTTTAGTGTTTGTGTGACTGATCGATAAAACACAGCATATTGTTCTTTCCTTTTCTCCTTAAGCCCTCTCCCTCCGGTAGTAACCGGACTGAATAATCTTTGAGGATTTTGCACACTAATTAGGACCATTTAAAAATGTGTGGCTTTAAATAAAATATAGCGTAGAGAGAGCGATTAACGTCATTGGATTGTGGAGCAAACATATTGAAAGAGGTTCATGCTACTAAATTAAAGCGCCAATAAAGATTCTGCCTTTCGGTTAATATTCAAAGAAAACAATATTTTTTAACATAAGTTTATCACTGGTAAAAACACGGGAATAACAGATTTGATAAAACAATAAATAGGTTTAAATTTAATTTCAATAATAGAAAGCATTGTTACAAAATTTGTTTGGAATGAAATTCGTAAGGGTTTTTTTTTAAATTTGGGGGAATGAACGTATGCCATCTAAATTCAGATCAGTTAAAAGAAAATTATCTGCTCTTTAAGAGAGTATATAAATTATTTTCTTGCAAACTCTCCCGTGGAGTTAATGTCCAAAGAAAACAATGTTATCTTATATTAACTTGAACAGTGGCAAATGCACGTGAATGTAGGATTTGTTGAAAATGTAAATTGGCTTGAATTCAATTTTATAAAAATAGAAGGTATTATTAAAAATTGCGTTAAAAATAAAGTTTGAAACGATAATTACAATTAGAGAAAACATTTTAGAGCAAAATTTTCGTTACTTAATTAAATATCTTAAGGAGTAATTAATTCTGATAGTTGGAAATAGCACAGTTGACCTAGAAATATACCCCAGAATGTCGTGTGCAAATTTCATGTCAATACCGTTCACCGTTTAGGAGAAGTTCTTGTAACAGACAGACAGATACATGAATTTTCTGTTTTATATTATATTTATTTAAATACAAGCACACTACAGAGAAAGCTCTATTTACAGAGTGAAATAAACAACAAACACACAAAGAACAAAAGCCACGGTGAGAAAATAAAAAAAAAGCTAATTTAAAAAAAATGATATATTTCAAGATGATCATGTTATTCTGTATTTACAATTATTTGTTCCATCTTTTAAACAATTTTATGTATAATTGCTTTGTATTTTCCGTAGAAAGAAAAAATAAAATTGTTAATTTCAGTTAAAAACTATGTAAAACTATCGGGAGTGGTATCCCCTAGATTTTTTTGGTATATTCCTCAATAAAGGTGCCATCCCACCGCATAAAAATTGTGGAACTTTGGCAGTGCCGGGATTGCAGCTAGTACTCACTCAATCACTGTTCGTTGAATCGAAGACCACAGGAAGGCGAAGAGTCAACCATTATCAGCAACCTTACCCTATTTTTACAAGATATTGTACGATATCTCCACGATGGTGTTCGATATTCTGAATGGCTTACAATATCGTGAAGATAACGTAACAATATTGGAGAGCGTTCTGTGCTTTTAGGGTACCATATGACAAAATTTCGATGGCTTATTGCTCTTTATGATATGATGTAAGAAGAGAATGCATTTTGGGCGCCTTATTTTCAATCTATTGAAACCAAAATTTGACACAGATCTACAATTCTGGTTGGAATACCACATACCAAATTTCATTTATCTAAATCATCGCGATTTACAGTTATCGCTCTGAGATGCACGCGAATATATAGACCGACAGACAGTCACACAGTTGACAGATTTGATCCAAAATTTGAGACAGATCTACAATTTTGATGATAAATCTATGTTTTAAAATTTATCTATTATTCCTTAAATTTTTGAGTTATTGTGTTCATATGCGCAGGAACAGACAAAGAGACTTCCCGTCAAAAGATTTCGTCCAAAGTTTGACAGAAATCTTCAAATTTGGTGTACAGACCACATATCAAATTTCATCAACCTAGCTCAAACTGTTTTTGAGTTCTCTTGTTCAGAGACAGACAGACATAATTCTGAAATGTGTCTAAAAATGCTTTTTTGACTCACGGAGGTCTAAAACGTGGATGTTCATAAAAATCTTGAGGTCGAATGTTTTTACTTTTTCTCTTTGTATACTTAGTTCACCAGAATGTAATATATACGAATGCTCAAGACACCAAGAGATATTTAAAATCATTAATACTTTTAGTCTAACTATTTTATTTTCTTCTGAAGTGTGATGGCCTGTTAAAAAGTTTTCAAAGCCGAATTTTTCACAAAATTTCATCGAGATCTTTGGTTTTGGTTATAACGTCGTGCATCACATTTCACTTATCTAGATTCTTTGGTTTTTAAGTTATCGTCTTCACGTACAATCGGATAGACAGGCAAACTTGTAATCCTTAAAAATTTGATAAAAATCTGTAATTTTGTTATAAAGAATACATACCAATTTTCACCCATCTAGTTAGTTGCATTTTTTGGTTATATTATTAACAGTTTAGTTATATTACATAATTCTAAAAAGGCTGTTTTAGATTCAGATACATCTACAACAAAAAGATACATTAGAATCTCGAGATGGAAATTTTTAAGAAATACAACACCTTTGTATGCTTTTTATACCAGAAAGCAAAAAGTGATTATCTTTAGCATACATTTTTTTCTAATTTTTTATAATGCTTTTGTTTCATTCGTTTTTCCATATTCTGAGACACATACCCCCGAAACTGCAATTTTTACCTCCCAATGTAAAATGATATCAGGACGATGTGAAACATCGTTTTTAGTTACGGTAGAAGGAAATCTTCGCATAACTCTGCATAAAGGAAGAAAAAGAAAGAGAAATTCGAAATCATCTGCTTCTATGTGATCTCAAGCGTATGAGAGAAAGAACTTCTTTCGTAACTGTCGCTTGAGATTCTTAAAATATTCAACGCCTTGTTCATGACATACATAGTTACTCAGCGTTACTGTTCAAATGGGGATCCGAAGAAAGCATAACGGTATATGATACAAAGAAAATGCTTTACTTTAAATTCCATTGATTCCAGCATAGTTGAAAGTCTTATGTAGGGATATGGTTTGGGTGTTTCCCTTTTCTCAATCGATATAAAAGCGTGAAGAGGATGCATCCACCATCAAACAGTTTCATTCATCCTTCATCATTTCAACAACGCATCTCCAGGTTTTAAAATTTATGCAATTTAAGCTTCCAGCAGTTTGCTTGGGATATGGCTTCATTCATAACGATGGAAGTTTTAGTTCTCATCTGCTGTTGGGTTATATCATTTGCTATTGCTGAAGATGTAACTAACTCTTTGAAAACTCGGGAAGAAACTGGACGTGCTGGACGCTTATACAATCCAGATAAGTGGAATTTTCAAAAATTGGATTACAAAGGACATTCTTCAAATGTTAAATCTCATTCTGATTTAAATGACAGCCATGATTCAGTACGACATGAAATTCTTTCTGAAATGGACGACTTTCTTCCTGACAGAAGTGTTGACGACAAGTACTCCTACAGTCCAGGAGGATTTTATGTACCTCAAGAAAGAAAAGCTAAACTTAACTACCATTTCGAAGAAGTCGTTGATAATGACCAAAATCAAAACAAAGGACTTATCCCAAATGAAAAATCCTCAATGGATTTGACCTCCAAAATTCTCACTGGCTCTAACCAAATTGAGACTGAAACTGAAATTATCCAAAGGCCCACATTTCTATCAGTTCTCAAAAAGGCGTTTTTGAATCCTCTGGTCATTATTTCCGTTGCTGCAGTTCCTCTGGCTTTTATTATCGAAATGATGTTTCCTTACGTGATGAATTTATTTAGTGGCAACATGTTGCCATCTGTGGCCACAACCATAGCTAGTGGATTCGCTCGAAGCTTAGATGGAGACACAGCTCTACATGTGGAACAAGTACTGGATGTCATCAACGAGTTTGGAGTTAAAGCGCTAGAAGATCCAAAATGTTTACAAAGATTTCTGTGCCAAGGTGCCAAGTCCCAGTCAGAGAGTCATTCCGAAGGTTCTTGGTCAATCCAGAAGATTGTGCAGAAATTGGAAAAATCTGTGGATGATGAGATGCTAGATAAATATGGATTAAAATCATTGTTTAATTCGGTCCAAAACGGAAATTGTGAATCTCTAGTGTGTAAAGGATCTCCTGCTTACAATCAAGATGTACCCTTATTCGAAAAGCTTTATCTTTTGGGTGCTAAAGTTTTTAATCTGACTGAAATAGTACATTAATTTTGTGAACTTATAGCTTGGTTATATAACTTTTGATTCTGTATTTTTAAAACCACGATTTGGAGGAGTTTTTTCTTACTATAATTCAAAGATCATGCGATGGAAAATATGTACAGTTTATTGAAGGTAAAATCTAAAACTGAATAATTGTATGGGTAATGTATGTTTTTGAACTACTTGTTACATCTTTTTCATGGACTGAAATATTATTCTAAACGTACGAATATTTATTTAGTTCATTTTAAAATATTTTTAAATAATAGGTTGCCTTAATATAACTTAAATTATTTATTTTAAATTATTCTGGATACTTAAGAAGATTTTTGGTGATGTCTACTAGTCATTTTTATAGAAATTACAGGCATTTTAAAACACTATTATTATTATTACTTCGAATTTATTTATGCAGTTCAACCAGAGTGTATTTGTATTCATTCCTATTTTTTACTTTTCAATTGAAAAAAATTTAATTAAATTAATTCAATTTAAAAATTTTATTAATAAATTGTTTTTATATGATGTATTAATTTACTTGCTCTGATTATTGATTTAATATATTTTATGGTATTGTTCAACTTCAAATTAATGGCATAAAGCGGTACTCATTTTATTGAGCAAAGGCATTAGAAAGAATGCATTTATTTAGAATATAATCATTATTTGTATTGGAACATTTCCTTCCTGACTACCTAATCATTTGTCTAAAATAAAAATCGTCTGATTTTATTCTGCATTATAATTTTTGAAATATACAATATTAATTTATGGGAATTGAAGTGATACTAGATTTTTATGCAAAAATACTAGCTGTTTCAATGAAATCTAAAGATGTAGTAAATGTGTAAGTGTTGCAGGTATCTTTCCTCCTATCAACATTTTTAAACGTCAAGTAAGTTTTTAATTCTAAACAAAGTATAGTTTTAATTTTTTTCTTAAAATGTTACGATGAAATTTAGCATTTTACTAGTATTTAAAATTTTAGAATTTTATTTTGAATATAAATTTTTTTTCAGCATATTATGAAGCAGAAATATATTTGTAATGATTGAAATTCATCGTAAGTCATACATATTAATAATTTATGATTTAAATACTTAAAAAATTGTTATATTGCAGTAAATTGATATTCAGCAACTCGATATTCTAATTGCTTTGAGCTTTTACGAGATTTCTGTATAAGGAAACCAATTTTTCTGAATTTTTCTGTTTTCAAATTTCGATAAAAATTTGCCGTTCTTTTTTTGAAAATACAATTTTAGAGAAAAAAGCAAAATTGATTACGTAGTGTCAACAAAATCTAGTGATTCTAAAATAACCACATAAAACAAAACGGTTTTTCTGATAGCAAATCTGACGGAAATTCCAATTCTGAAGCGTTTCCCTTAAGTGGAAATATAAAAACAAATCCAAGTCTTTGAAATGGAGAATTGCATGCGCCCCGTGGTTCTGAGTTTTCTAGTAAGTTTGAGAAAACAAAGTCTCCATTTTATTCGTTTCTTGCTTCTGTCAAATAAAAGAATATAGGATATTTTCTGAAAAAACTTCAAAGAAAGGTATTTCTTTTGAGTGTAATACTTCTAGAATATTTAAAGTAATTGTGAAAGGACAAATAAAACTTATTTGCTGATTTCTTTTCTTTGGCTTTTGGTGTGAATTCATCCATAAGAATTTGAACCATTTGACCAAAAGTAAGGAAATCAGAATAGAGGAATAGAAAAAGCTTTATTTTTTACACGTTTGCTGCTACGTACTTTCAACATAGATTGATATTTCAATTAAAATAGCTAAAACTTCTTGAATAAATTATTTGAATGTTAAATCAGAGATACAAATTGACTGTTTTATAAAATGAATTATTTTTCGCGTTTTCATACAAAGTTTCAAAAAACTGAATATTAATCAAGTATTAGAAATATCTCAAACAAGCTTAACATCATTGTTTCTTCAATGGAGCGGATAGGCGTGACGTCACATCACACGACGAATTGCACATTCATCTAACGTCTTGCGCTGCGTTGTGACGTCACGCCCATTTTCTTCCTGAAGGAATGGAATGAATCACGTGATAGAAAATTAAATGGATGAGGGGCGCGTAATGCGTTTAACACGAGCAAGAATTGATTCATCAATTTTAATTTTACCTTACAAAACACACATATCATTAACGCAAAGTATTTTTCACCTTTGCATTCAAAGAAAGATTTTAATTAAAAATTTCTGAATATTGCCACAATAGCCATTATCGTTTAAACTCTTTTAAAACAAATTAAACAAAATGTTTCAATATTTATTTGCTTCATATTTCTATATCTGATTTAAAACGTAATTCTGAAAAACAATTTTATTTAAATTCTGAAAGATTTTCTTCATGGTTTAAATCCAGCTTGAAAAAATTCATTACTTAAATGAAATGCTGAAAAAACTAAAATTTATGAATTTAATCATTATTTAAAGAGTAAATATTTATTGATTGTAATATTTTTATTTGAATTTTTACTGTAAATTTATTCTACACCCTGTAAAAGTTTATGTGTTTGTTTTTAAGGAGTCCATTATCACTATTCAGAAAGAATGTCAAAGTTTCATTTTCAGGAAGATATAATTCAAAGGAAATTTGCTTTAACCCTCAGACTGCATAATTGTTTGGAGTTACTATTTAGATGCAACGTCTTAAAACCTGTTCAAATACCGTTGAACTAAGCGAATTGTTATTTACATGTAAGTATTTATTATTATAATAATATTCAACGTTTTAAAAGTAATAAATCAACCCATTAGTTTGCGAAACTCGCAGGATGCAGCAGGAAACAGACTTGCTTCCAACACACGGAAATCGCAGGATGCAGCAGAAAACGGACTTGCTTCCAACACACGGAAATCGCGAGATATACAGTCAGAGTATTAATACATGAGACGTAAAGCGTTTAAACAAAAGGTGTAAAAGACATAGAAAACAACATTTCATAAATTCGTTTCTGAAGTTGGACATTTCTTATATCAAATTTAGTTGCCGAAAATTGCTGCGACTAAACTAGTTACGTATAAGTGATAAAAATGTTTTATTACTTTCTGTTTATGTAGTACCATTTAAATAAATTTCGAGTTGAAAAATTAATGTCTCCAGCATTGCTTTCATTTTAATACATATTTTATGGAAGACAACTTCATTCCTTAAACAATCAGGATAACATTTAATTTGGTTGATAAATTTTTTAGATAAAAATCAGAAAATGAAAATACCGATTCAAATATACAAATTTTTACCTAGCATTGAATTTTTTTGTAGTAAATATTTATATTGACTGAGTACACAGCATTTAAATTAAATCACACGAATAGAATTCTCTAAAAGAACTCAGTCAGTAAAGATATCTTCTCATTGTATTTAATTAGATGTGTATGCATTATCAAAATTTACTTAAAATACTAACAAGTGGAAAAAGTTGCAAAATATCTCCTTCATAATAAATACTGAATGAACAAATCATGATATGCTTTGAAAAAACAAAGCGATTAACAGGAAAATGAAACAGTTTCAAAAACCACACTATCAAGAAAAATATTAAAAATATCCTTTAAAAAGAGCTTACAGTCAAAATTTTCCAGACAATAAATTTTGAGAAAACTAAAAGGTCTTTTCATTATTTCTTAGCCAATATGTCTGAAAGAAAACAAATCGAATAATAATGACCTCGAAATTAAAAATCCATAATCAAAAATCAAAGAAAAGAAATCAAATGCCCGTTATCACGTTATAAAAATTTCAATTTGAAGCTGGCTTGAAAAATATTTCACTGAGGAAAATTTATCAAATGAAGTAAAATTATTTTTGTTCAAAGAGCTGGAGGTGAAAAATATATTTAAGAAAGTGTATTAATTGCATCTACAGGAAAGTGAAAATCTACTTCGAAGATAAAGAAGTTAATGTTTCAAAGAAGGCAAACTTTATTAACAATAGCTTTCAGAGTGAAAGAAATAATATGATTAAACAATTTGATGAAGTAATGGGATTTATTAGTTTTTCACTACAAGAATGAAAATATATTGTTGCAAATCAAGAAAACATATTTCTAAAAATTTATAAAAATTAGGGAAAAATACCCGGTAATTAAACTGGTATCATTATATATAAATAGATAGGAATAAAAACATCAAATTAGATCTAAAAAATGTGAAAAATTAAGATGGAAAAAGAGTATTTCAAAATCACCAAAAAAGACAAAAAGCATACAGAAGCAAATAAAAGTGCAGATATCTTAATATAAATAAAATTCATTGTGGGTATGTATGTATGTATGTTTGTACGTATGTTCCACATATTCTCCTAAACCACGGCTCTGATTTCAACCAAACTTTGCACACTTATTAATTAAGACAGAGAAAGATTACTGTCAACTTTTCAAAGTGCAAATGTTAATTAAACAGTCAGTTAATTAGAAATGATCTGAAACCGTTTTCCAGCAGTAACTTTGGAGAAGATTATCTCTCTAAAATTCTTTTTATACCATCTTAAAGCTCAAACTTATTCTTTATAATGATACCAACTTTAGATCTGTGGCATTTTTCTTTCAATTTTTATTAATTTTTCAAAATTTATTAAATTTTTAATTACCCGCAGACGATTTTGAAATAACGCAAATTTATAGCTACTCCGTTGATAGGCAACGGTTAGCCTTTGAACTAATTTACCTTTATTTCTGAAATTTTTGATTATTTTTATAAATATATTTTATATATAAGGAGAATGAGATCATCATCAACTTTTAAAAGCCCTAATCTTATTAAAATTTCAGTTAATTGGAAATTAAGCAAGATATGGCATTTTCCGTGATAATTTTCGAAAATATGTATTATGTCACAAAAACTATTTTTACACATAATTAAAGTTTAAAATATTAGTTTTTCATGACACAAGTTTCATTTCCGTTGCTCTCATTTAAAAAATTTTTCAAAAATTAAACTGCGTATAAAATTAACAATTTGTAACACTTTTTTCTATTGGTGACGAACAAGAATAGATAAGAAGAATGTTGCTATCTCACATTAGGAGAATTCTGGATGAAGACTAATTTTATTATTTTTTTATTCATATTTATTTCAATGTTTTTTCTTAATTAAAAATTTACTACGTAACTAATTGTCCCAAAACATCCGATAAAATCTTTCTTAACAAATATTAATAACTTATGGAGAAAATTAGCTATCGGCGGTTTTTAAAAATCGTCCTGTTCAATTGATATGCTCATTTTAATTATAAAACGTTTCAGAAGATAAAATAATTTTAGGTATTGTAATTTTCTATACAAAAGTAGGTTTTAACATCAAAAATATCAGACATGAAAATATTTTAATCCCGAGCAACGCCAGGTATAATCTTAAAAATACATCGAATTAGTTACGCGCAAATGCAACTGTAACCAAAATCAATGTAGAGAGAACAGTATCAATGTAGAGTGAAGACAAAGTGGAAAAACAAAATGGAGGTACAGTACTGAAGAATTATAAGAAACCGAATTCCTCTATTATGCTTTTTCACTTTGTCTTCACTCTGTTCTTCTAGACATGTAAATAGGCAGAATGGTATTTCCAGGAGAATGGAGCACCTCCACATTACTATGGCGATGCAAAAGCCTATTTTAAGCGAATTCCGGAGAACAGATGGGCAATTAGGTGAGGTGACACTGAACTCCTCCTACACTCGCGGATCTCATCCTTTGTCGCCCTCGTTGCCTAATGGATAAGGCATCGGTCTCCTAAACCGGGGATTGCGGGTTCGAGTCCCGCCGAGGGTATTGGTTTTATTTTTAGTCAGTGCCTTACATCCTTTGGGTAGGCTGTGTCGGTTTGGGCAAATAGATAAATAAATCCGATGCATTTCTTTTTTGTGAGAATGCATGAAACCTTATGTTTACATCTCAAAACCACTTGCAATCGATTGGTTGAGAGTATTATTAAAATAGAATTCTCCCAAATTGAAATCCGGCATATTAATGTCATTTGTAACTACATCGATCAAAAATATGAACCCCTTAAAATAAATAATAAACCCCTTAATAATAATTAACAAAAATCTACACTGTTAGTGTAGATTTTTGTTATCTCTAATTAGATGACCCCCTCTGTTTTTGTGATTCATAGAACGCTTGAGATGCTAATGGTTTATCGGCCAATTTTGTATCGAGTTATAACATCTATGAATGACTTAATTTTAGCTTATGGATTTTAAAATTACATATTCTAATTTAAGAGTGGATCTCGGGGAAAATTGTTAAAGGGTTAATGCAGTATTCAGACGAAAGCAAGCAAGCATACTTTGCATTAAAAGTAAAATCTTAAAAGAAGGAAAGATTTATATAGTTTACGTAACAATTTACAGCTAAAAATAAAATAAAACCAGTCACATTTTATTTTTTGGTGTGCTACTTTGCAGGAAATATTATTAATAATATCGTAAGATGTTACTAATAAAAAAATATATGCACTTGAAACCCTCTGACAACACGGCATTCTGATATCACGGCCCAAAAATTATAACAACACTCCTACAATTCGGAATTCTACCGAGATTTTCCATTAATACGACAAAAAGGTATGAATTTTAAGTACGGCGTTTGAAAATAATTTCCTGTTGATGTTGTGCAAAAATTTATAACTCTCTTATGATAGGGCATTCTAACAACGTTGTCCATATAAGACAGTGCAAAGATTGTAGCACTCTATAAAAACTGCTACAGCAGTCCTACAACTCGGTATTCTTCTCCAACTCTCATGGCAATAACGTACCTCCTACAGTTTCGAAAAATTTGGAACAGATTTAACAGTGTGAAAGGAGTATCAGATGTATTTTTTTTTTGCATAAACAGTTATTACAAATTTTATACATTTGCAGAAGTGTTTTCTTTTATTTTTTTATGTAAAATGATCATTTAAATTTAATAAAAATTTATTTATTACTTGTATTTCCTGATAAAAAATCAAATAAACTCTTCCCGTATAAACTCTTCCAAAAAATCCCCTTATAAACTTCCCAAATAAACTCTTCCTTAATCTTTCAGCTCCGTGCTCATTTTCACTCAAGTGATTTCCTTTCAGCTAAATAGTTATGACAGTGATTTAAATAATCGAAGTAGTAAGATGAAATTCATGAGCTTAAAATATTCAACCTCATTTATATTTAAATAATCTATCATCGATATTTCGATGTCTTAATATTTAAAGATATTCCGAAACTGTCTGAAATTCAAATTATTCCATTCACAATTATTCATAAGTGTTCAATTTCTCTTGATGAGCTTCAGTTACAGAAAATGAGAACTGAGATTAAAAATATGTAAATGAGAAATAGATTTACATAAGGTATATAGAGTTTCGAAAAATGAAAGTTAGTATTCAAAACATCTTTATTATAGCGAAAGATTTCTTAAGAATTATTTTTCAAATATTTGTTTTTAAAATATATCACTATTCAAGGTTAAATATTGTATTTCTATATATATATATAAGAGAAAGTCACTCACTGACTCATCCACAAATCTCCCAAATCACTGTCACTAGAAACCTGCAATTTGGTAGGTAATTGCTTTTTGGGTAATAGGTACTCACTAAGAAAGGATTTTTTGAAATTTTAATTAGAAATTTAATTAATTAAAAATTACCTTAATTTTTAACGTATTTCCGCAATAACTTCGAAGCATATTATAGCATAAAATTATATTAGCATCATCTTAAAGTAAAAAAATGGCTTTTCAGTGATTCAATTTAATTTCCATTCGAAATTCTGTTTAATTTTAATTATTTTTTGAAAATGTTTTCAAACACAATTGTTATTGTTACCGTTTGAAGCTTTTATTGGATTACCGACTGCTGGAATACTGTCCCGAACTGGAATATTTTATCCCGAGCAAACAAGCTACCAATTATGTGTTAATATGCCGACGAAGTCGCTGGCATCAGCTAGCATATACAGGGTGTCCCAAAAAAGTGGAAAAAATATTTATTTCCTAAAATATTGCACATAGACCTACACTTCCAATTACAAAGTTTCATAAATTAAGGTAGGAATTTGTGTGAAAACAATTTGGCTTCAGAGGAAATTGAATATAAAAAGTTAAAAAAACTAAATTATTATGCGTTCCTCGTTGAGCAAAAGTGTCAATGAGTCAAATCTTTTTCTTACCCTTATCTATGTGTGAACTAAGTTTCACGATTCTATCTGCAAAACTTGTAGAAATATATTAATTTTTGAATTTCAAGGGTCTGCTCACAAATCTATATGGACATGTTTATTGGAGAAATCCAAATTTATACTACACAGAAAAACTGCAAAATGTAAATATTTGTCGAGTAGTACATCACCCAATCATCATTGATTGAAAAAAATTTGCCAATGACGCATAATGATACTCAGTTTCATTGGCAGATAGTTCCAACTATCGACTTGATAAAGAATGGAAGGACAACTTGAGAAAATGAAAATTTAAGGTATAATAGGAAAATAGCTTAATATTCAACAAGAATACTAAATTATTTGCTCTTAGCGTTATGTGCATTATTAAGCTTTACCTAAAGGCACTGGAGACTTGTCATTTAGGTCTGCAGAGTTGCGGAACTCATTAAAATTATTTTAAAAATTCGTATTTCCGTTTTTCTTCTTATTTGCTTACTTCTCTACTCAGAGAGTTCGATTATCAACGGAAAAAAGATAGAAACGAGAAAGAAGACAGAAAGTGAATGAGAAAGTAAAACAGATACAGGATGGGGCTGCACACCAAATAGTTTTCGAAAGCACTGAAATTCGCTCATTGCGTACAACTAAGTGACATAATGGACGAGGGCGAATAGCTATTCTTTCTGTCTTAGAACTTAGCCAGAACTGTATTTTCGGATGCTTATGTTTTGCGCAAGACCAATCAATGTTCTTTCCTCCCCACTTCAATCTTACCCATGGTTCGCATTCGCGTTCTTGGTTTTTTTTCATTGGCCGATTTTAGGTTTCAGATTTACTTTCATGCTGCCTCGAAGGGAACGGTTGTTAAAAGTCACTCATCCAAAAAATATACGATTGTAATTTTCTGAAAAAACAATTTATATAATTACAAACACAAATTTGGATTATTTGAAGGTAAAGCTATTCTTGAAATATTGTACTTCAATTGATTATCTAGTAATATTTTTAAAACACAGCTAGTTTCTGAGCAAATGAGCTGTATCTGCTGATATATCACCGTGAATATCTTTCGAAGATTCGCAAAATGATCTATTTTAGTAAATACTTCAATTAATGTATTATTTGACTATTTTTTAGATTTAACAGGAGTTAACAAATACATTGTAATTTCCTGTTTTCCCCCTTAAAATAATTTTTCGAAACATGTATATTTTACCTAAAATGTACATCGAAAGACTGGATCTAACAGCAGTGAAAGGTATGGAAAAGTAGTCTAAGTTAATAACTTTATCTTCTTATATAGCTGTAAGTTCTGCAGATAGAAGCGTGCAGCTTTGTAGGTGAATAGATGTATGTAAGAAAAACATTTTACTATTTGACATTTTTGTTCTACGGGGACCGTATAAAAATTTAATTTTTGTAACTTTTTACTATATTTTCTCTTGGATATCAAAGTATATTCATACAAATTCTCACCTTATTTTATGAAACTTTGTAATTGGAAGTATATGTCTAGGATCAATATTTAAGGAAATAAAAGCTTATTCCACTTTTTGGGGACACCCTGCATATAAAGAAATGCTTTGCATTCTGCTTACTATAGTCAATATGTATGAAAATAGTTCATATTATTATATTTTGTGAATTTATATAGAACCTCATTATAAAATTAATTTACGGCTTTATTTGAATAAACTTTATCAAAGATAAATATGTAGAAATCTGACATTGACATCTGACAAATCTGTTATCATAGACTAATACATATATGCACTATATATCTTCTGATGGTATCAATTCATGTTCACATCAATTTAACCGCAATCCATTCCGTATTTTGCAGGAGAAAAAAAACTTTAAGAGAATGGGCAATAAGATGTAAGATGTCATGCGCAGTTACATCTGTCTTGTGTCCGGGACATCACGTGGATTCAAAATCTTGTATGTTTCATAAACTTGTTTGTTGAATGGCAACCAAAGGGAATGAAATGTTTTATGCTTGTTGCACAAAAAGGGACGCGCATAAAAATCCTGTATTCGTTAGAAAGTCGAGCATAAAATAGAAAATTTAAGGAACTGCTAGTTAATTTCAAGCAAGCTAGGCACTTCTGATAAAGTTAGCATCATATTAATATTTATTCTTCCATTCACTTAAATAAATACTGAAAAAGTAACTAATCCCTGAATTCAAAATTTTAAAATAAGTAAATTTCAGTCAAAACATGAAATGAGACTTTCATTATTGGAGCAACGCAAAGAAAATAAGCTATATCAGATGCAACATTAAATTTGACAGGACATCTTGCTGTAGGTATTATTTGTCTCAATTATTCAAGTTCAATAAATATTTTATACGTATTCAGAAACTTCTATTGATATGTTATAAACGAATTTTATAAAAAATACTGGATTTAACAATAACCGCAATTTTCTCTCGTTTTTTTTCAACAAAACCTCATTCCAAATTTTCTTAATAATGTAATATTAAACATAACTTGATTCCAATGCATTCTAATCTTCATTATTTTGTGTTTTATATTTTATCATTTGGAAAAATGGAATATAAATTCTTAACTGTGGTATGTGGATTTTAAGGATTAAAAAAATTTCCAAAAATTTTGATGTTGCAATAATATTTTAACATCTAATTTTTACTTAGAAAATGTTCTTATAAAATAATGGAATTGTCCTCCTTACTAAGGAGTAGGTATTTTGCACAAAAAGAATCAAAATCAAAATAGATCATATGATGATTATTTTGTCTGATTCGAATAATGAAAAAATAGCATATTTTTGAAAGGCAATGCATAATCCAACTTAAAAATTTGGATGTTATTTGAGTGAAACCGAATGTGCAAACATCTTTGTAATTTACGGCAAGTTTACACAAAAAAGGAGTTAATCAGAACTAGAGGATAAAGACAATTCTTGCTCCACTTATAGAAGCAAGCATGGAATTATAAAAAAATTGTTTCGTTTTCCAAATATTTTGTAAGCATCCTTATGCCTTGAACACGATACAAAAAATGACTTCGTTGCTATTTAAAACAAAAAAGAAAGAACGCAGAAAAATCGCATGCAAGCTTCAAATAGAAAAAATACTCTATTGCTATAAATTCCGTCTAATCCAGTTTAAATTCGCATGGTTGAGTCTTACGAAACAGTTTTGGGAGTATCCTTCTTTGAAAGCAATATAAAAGGTTGAAACTACTGTGGAGATCATCAAACAGCTAATTCTAACATTTCCTGAAGTGGAAATTTAAATTGTTTTCTCATTTTGCTTTGAAAATGACTTCACTGATGAAAAGAAAGTTTACAATTTTCATTTTATGCTGTGTCATATCCTCTTCTTTAGGCCAGGATATAAATCAATCTTTGAAAATTCGTCGAAGAACTGGACGTGCTGGATATTTAAACAGTCACGATAATTGGAGTGCTCCCAAGACTGATACCGAGAAGCACTCTTTAAATGCTGTTACATCTTCCCATGACTCCAGATACGGTCACGATTCCAACGTTTCACTTAAGTTCGCTATTCTTTCGGAATTGGATGATTTTATTCCAGATAGAACTGTTGAAGACAAATATTCTTATAGTCCTGGAGGATTTTACATACCTCACGAAAGAGAAGCTAAGCTTAACTACCATTTTGCAGAAGTTGCTGATAATGACAGGAGAGAAAACGATAGGCTTACACCTGATGAAGTATCCCCAAAGGATTCAAATTCCAAAATTATCACTAGTTCTAGTCAAAATGAGGCTGGAATCATCGTAAGACCCACTTTCTTATCCGTTCTCAAGAAAGCATTCTTAAATCCTCTTGTCCTTATTTCTATTGCTGCTGTTCCTCTAGCATTCATCATTGAAATGATAATTCCTTACTTTTCGAATATATTTAGTGGCAACATGTTGCCATCTGTTGCCACAACTATAGCTAGTGGATTTGGTCGAAGCTTTGATGGAGACATGGCTCTTCATGTAGAGCAAATAATGGATGTCATGAACGAATTTGGAGTTAAAGCCCTTGAAGATCCAAAGTGTTTGCAAAGATTTATCTGCCAAGGTGTTAAGTCTCAGTCTGACACTCATTCCGAGGGATTTTTTTTAATTCAGAAGATTGTACATATGCTGGAAAACTCTGTGGAT
Source organism: Araneus ventricosus (assembly GCA_013235015.1). Classification (NCBI taxonomy): domain Eukaryota; kingdom Metazoa; phylum Arthropoda; class Arachnida; order Araneae; family Araneidae; genus Araneus; species Araneus ventricosus. The sequence goes on from BGPR01011238.1 coordinate 23,966, forward strand.
GATGAAATGCTGGATAGATATGGTTTAAAGCCTCTGTTTAATTCTGTACAAGCAGGTGATTGTGAATCTCTTGTATGCAATGGATCCTCTGCTTATGCCCAAAAGGTGCCATTATTTGAAAAGATTTTTCTGCTTGCTTCCAAGGCCTTCAATATGACTGAAAAGGTGCAGTGATAATGTATTCTTATTTTTTTAAATTTAAAAGTGTAGTGTTCACATGGTGCTTTTAAAAAATTATATTTTGCTCTATTAAGAAATTCATGTAAAAAAATCAATAAGATGAAACGTCTTCACGTGTAAATTTTAAAAGTAAAAATTCAGCAACTATAGATTGATTTTAACTAAGATTTAATTCTGTGATAAAGCATATATGCTAAATGAATTTACTATTCAGAAATGAATATATTTTTATTACTACATTATTTATTAAGATGTGGGTATTTTATTCTACACTGTGCAATAATGCATATGCATATATTTAAAAGAGCGGAAATATAATGCATTAAGATTTTGTTCATAAATAAATCTGTTTTTAATGAACTAACATATTTTTAGGACAGAAAGTATTTGAGCATTGTATGTGGCTGGAATTTTGTTGAAATCGAATCAGTGGTTTTCTTTGTACAATAACTGACAGAAATAAGCAAAAATATGAGATCCTAGTCTAAATTAGTCTAAAAATATTTCTTAATTTATTCAGATCTTTTCTTTAGAAATATATAGTTTAATCACGCGAGTTCAGCAGATCTCGGGTCATTAATTTCATATACGTTTTACTGTGAATAATATTTTTTGGAAAACATAAAATTAACTTTTTAAAGTAATTTTTCTTCTATTTTTATATTGATTTTAAATAACAATATAGTTGATATCTAAAAGTACGTAACCGGGCACTTCTTCAATCATTTTAAAATTTCCTAACGTTTTACGCTTTTTTAAAAAAGTACGGTCTTTACCTTCTGAAGTGCTAAATTATGTATTTGAAAATATGATAAAATATTTGAAATATGGGAATTTAACAGGTGACTTTTCTGTATTCCTCTCGTTCAGTTAAAACTTTGATTAATATATCGTAAATAGAGTTCCTTCATTGATTCTATAAATTTCATCATCAGCAATCATATCATTCCAATATGAGTAATGCAATCGTATGTTTATGCGTTTCTGAAAATATGTCTTAATTTTGTTTCTAATATTCTGAATAAACGACACCTTTTATCAAACTAATTATTTTGAAATTTATTTAGAGTATAATTATTCATTATGTTGAAACATTTCCTTTATAGTAGAGAAAATACAGCTGCAGGTTAACACCTTGTTAATTTTTGAAATTATAAATTGGGGAGAGGTAGCTAGGATAATTATAAAAATATTGATGCAAGGTAGAAGCCCAGAAATAAAATTTAAATTATAATATATATTGAACAATTAATTAATTCTGGGTATTAAATTATATAACAATAATAAGCCATTTGCAATATTGAAATAATTGACCTACCTTTGCTGACCTGAAAACCCTAGCTACATAATTAAATGTTCATTTTCATATAGTGGTAGTACAATGCTAAAAATAATTAAACAAAAACAATTTTATAAAATTTTAAATAATTTTTTTTTATTTAACAATTATTGATATTGAAATTGATTACTGCCATAAAAATTTAGATATATGCATAATATTTGATGCACAGAAATGAACATTTATCAAACAAAATAAAAATTAAAAAATTGTAGCTACACATTAGCACTGCAGGCCTAAGAATTATATTTCAGAACACAAAGTAAAAAAAGACAACCTAAATTTGATAGAGATGTAATGATGAACATATTTCACTGCAACATCACAAACACTTCTTGAAATGATGAATATTACTTAAGAAAAAGTGAATTTTTTTTATATTCACTTAATGATATTTTTGAGGTATTCAACTTGCACATTTTCGCACCTTCCTCGGCCATACCTCTAGGCCTGCATCACTCATTCAAAAAATCAAAATCGGAAAAAGCTGAAGATGAGAACAAATATGTTGAGCAGGAATAAACGTTAAAAAGATGATCACGATCTCTGTGATTAAGAGTACACACCACCACGATGAAAAATAAAAATGCTGTAGGCATTACCCACACTGCAGATCCCGCAAAAAATGATGATCATTGAAAATCAGCGTTCATGGATTGTTCCGGCATAAAGAAAGAAATGCTTTCTTCACAACAGCACCTTAATACAATAGATTGTTCCGGAATAGTGTTGTAGAGAACTTTCCATCACGTCCTTCAAAGCATTCATCACCGAGTTTCTTCATACTGCATTCTTTTTGGAATACCAATGAAGAATAATAAGAATCTTTAGCTTCAGACTCAGGAATATATATAAAAAACATTAACGGAAAATTAAATCAGAGGCAAGACAAGACAAGACCCCAGGCCCCACCGGCCCTGGGGGCCCGCAGCTGGAACAACACCAACCACTCGCTTAGCCCATCACAAAGGAATTCAAAAAGTAACGGAAAACGATTCCAGATACAGACGCCTAAGACCTGATGACGCCAAAAACTTACGCGAGCCAAGATGGCGAAGAAATAGTCCCGTAGCAAAATTTGAATTTAAAAATTAATAAAGTTGAAACCTTAATGGAAACAACAACAAAAGTTAAGACAAATAATAATTAAATCGAAAACAAAGTAAATAATTATGTAAAATTTAGAAATTAAATGAAACGGTTAAAATCTACGTTTGAATTTCAAAATTAGCCAAAGTAGCCACAAGAAAATAAAGAAACTTTAGTGGCGAAGAATTAAATTAATTAAAAATACTGACAAAGCCGAAAAATGATGTTAATGCAATATTTGCAATCTAACACACCTAATTCATTTCATCTTTGATTTATATTCTAAACCGCAAAATTTCTATGTTTAGCAAGTTAAAATAGAGTTATTTCTTATATATAATTACCCTTATATATTATAAGAGAATGCTGCTATTTATCCCGCTGTATGTATGCTTTTTTATTTTTCAGATCGATTTTATGTGGCTTCTTTCCATTTTTTTATTTTTAATAAATCCACATAATTTTTAGCCCATTTCTTTGCTGTTTTGTATTGTAGTTCACATATTTATATTCATCCGATTTGTAATCTATTTATTTAAAATCTTTCTTGCTAAGCAAAAGTTTTTAATAAATAAGTTTTGCAGATACTCTCCATATGTTTTATTTTATTTTATTTTTTTACTGATGTCACTTTTCCAATTATGTTTTTTTTTGATTAACCGAAACAAGGTTAAAATTCATACTTTTCTACTATATGATAAAGTTTACTATAATTAAAATGTTCCATCAGAAAGAAATTGTTCGTTAATAATGATCATTATAAGATTTTCCTTTCAAGAGCGTCTCGTTTATAGTCAGAATCACCTTTTTATGAGCTGTTCTCTTATCCAGACGGTAATCTTTTGACGATTTATTAAAACGAATGCGTTTTTAGTATCTAATAAATACAATAGATGGCAGCCCTAATTCTATTTTTCCCTAATGGATTTATACAGTCATTAACATTATTTTCATGAAAAAAAATAAAATGCTTGTGCTTCTGAAAGGGTTAAAACATTTATCAATGAAACATTTGATGATTTTTTTAAGATATTCTAATATAAAACGACAATTATTTATAAAACTAAACAGTAAACGAAAATAAAATCTGGGTGTGAGAGTATTAGCAAGAAATCTAATATTTTTATTCTTCTGATACTTTTTACATTGTCAAGATTACAATCTGGTATTTTTAAAATTATTTATTTATTCTAAAAGGGTTAAA
>BGPR01011238.1:27787-49452 GCA_013235015.1 Araneus ventricosus
GAAACATTTAATGATTTTTTAAGATATTCTAATATAAAACGACAATTGTTTATAAAACTAAACAGTAAACGAAAATAAAATCTGGATGTGAGAGTATTAGCAAGGATACTTTTTACATTGCCAAGATGACAATCTAGTATTTTTAAAAAGACATCTTCCAAGAAATGATGAAATCAGTTAAGTAATATTAATATAAATATTTATTGACCCACAAGGGGTCGTTATCAAAACTCTCAAAATATAACAATGTAAAAACTTTTCATGATATAAAAAAGAATATTTTATTTTGATTTTTGAATATTTACAGAAATCAAAAATATGTATCCCAAATACAACAAACATTCAAATTCTGAAACATTTTCTATTTCTGAATTTACAATAAATCACACTTTAAGAGCTGAAAAGATGAATAAATAAAGGATTGGTGGACAGCCCGCAGGTCTGAGTTGGAAAAACAGAGATTGAAGAAACAAAACCAATTTCCACTTTATCTTTTTGACCGTCACTTCAAAAAGAAACTGCGGTACTGTTTGAAAAAGTTTCTACCAAAGGTATTCCGTCCGGCTGAAAGCCCAGGATACTTCTTAAATTCTGGAAGCAATTTCGGGAAATGCAATAAAATAGATTTGTGGACTTATTTTCTTTGTTTTTTTTCTTTGGATCCATTCTTAGAAATTCGATACGGGCGAGAAAATCGAATCAGTATAAAACATCGTTACAAATATTTATTTAAAATATTTCGTACCTCTACCTGAAATATGCATTATAAATTATTATTTTTGCTTTTTAATTCTGTTGGTTTCGTTTTCATACATACTTATTTATTTAATAGAATGTTTAAACATTAATTTCATGTCAAACGCAACATTCGTTTATCAAGAAGCTGAATTTCAGTAAAATTAACCGTTTAACGAATTAACGGATATAAACCTTACCGGTTTGTTCGAAGTAATTCAAGTTTTCACTTAACAATAATTTACAAAGTTTGAATTATGAAATTTAGTAGTGTTTTAAACATAATTTAAATTTTATTGATAATTTTTGAATTCATAATATATTTAGATAATTTTACTTATTTACTTTATTTGTTTGATTACATTTTGTATTTAAGTTAAAGAGTAAACATGCAGACATCACGTTGGAAAACTTTGCTAGAAATTTGCTGAATTTTTCAAGACGCTGGAGTCCGTGGGCGCTACATCATTTTTGAAGCTTTGAACAATTAAACTATTGTTGTGTACAAAAAAAAAACACCGAGAATTTGAAAACTCCGCATGGTAACTTTCCATACAGTGTTTTCGGTGCAATTACGACAATAACTTTTTTAATGTGTCTAATATTGTTTGAATTTTTATGAAATTTTATAAAAGAAAACATAATATTAAACACAAGACAAAGTAATGAATTCATTTTCATAGAATATTTATATCTATTTAAAAGACACGATAAGTCATATACTGGGACCATCCAAAAATTTTGTTGTCATGGACGCGCAAGTAAATGTAGACACGAATCTTTTATGAATTAACGAATTATTCGTTTCTTTTGCGTAAGGTTAGTATGTGAAAACTCTAAGGAGGCAACGGATTGAATTAATGTGGTGTACCGCCAGGCTCGAGCATAGCCTAATCGGCGCCATCGTGCAAATGCCTAATGAACGCCTTTATGCAGTGGCGATATTAGGGGAAAATGGCAATTGACCTAATGACCAATGTTCGCACTTGACCTAACTTAACCTAATTGCTTATGGTTAACACTTGACTTAACTTAACCTAATAGCTTATGGTTAACACTTAACCTAATGGCTTATGGTTAGCACTTAACTGAACCTAGTAGCTTATGGTTAACACTTAACTTAATGGCTTATGGTTAACACTTGACTTAACTTAAACTAGTAGCTTATGGTTAACACCTAACCTAATGGCTTATGATTATGGCACTTGACTTAACTTAACCTAATACTTATGGCTAACACTTGGACCTGCACATTTCTGACTGGGCGCCCTCGTGCGCCGCACGACCTTGCACATATGGACGGCGCGGGCCTGTGTACCGTCATATCACAAATGTAGCTTTGCATGTCATTTAAATATCTTGAGTAGAAAAAAACTCGTTTGATAGACTTTTGGTAGTCATAATTTAAAAGAGAAAGACGATTGTTGTAATAAATGTTATGTTTAACTTTACAATAATTTACAAAGCTTGAACCATGAAATTTAGGGGGAACATTCTAAGTCAACATGATTTGTGTAATTTGTTCCTTTAAGCATAAAAGTTTTCCATTGTATTGTGTTTAAGATTATTCTTTAACTTACAGAAAATAATAGGTAATCTAACAACTAAAGTAAGTAAAATTATATAAATATATTATAACTTCTAAAATTATAAATACAATTTAAATTAATCTTACTTGATTAAATAACGAATACAAATCTTTTTTAATTTAAACTAAAGAGATATTAAATAACTTAGAAAGGGTTATTGATTAATTAATTAGATATTAAAAACCAATAAAATGCTAATTAGATTTCTAATATAAAAACTAGAATTATGCTACAAAAGTAAATATGAATCTATATATTTGTTTTGATTCAATCAGTTCTTACCGTTACGTGTAGAAATTAAACAAATGCAACTAAATTTGAATATGAATGGCACACCTTGTGTCTGCAGTTGGAACATGCATTTATATTTATCATTATTTATATTCTTGTACAAACTGATATTTTTAGAACGTGATTTCTACAAACTGTAATATAGAATTTATGAAAGTTGAATCTTCTGAATAACCATGTATACTTATAAATTAAATACATAATTTAAATTTCTTCTCGAAAATAAATAGAAGTTATTTTGAAAAAATTTGCAAATCCAAAGATGCTCATAGTTTCTGTCACCCACTTCTATATTGCATAAAAAATTCACATTTTACAATATAAAGCAATCTTTTTAAACAGATTCGCGAAACATTCTAATTTTGTATAATTTACGACTAAATTACGAAATTTACGAAGAGTAGTCTTAATCAATCAATATAAATTTAGAAAATTCAAAGAAATGCATGAAAAGATAGGCTTTCAGATTTCAATCCAAAGCCGAAAACGAAGAAGGCAAAACCGGTTGCCCTTTACTTTTGCTTGGTTTCACCTGAAGAAAACTAGAATTGTTTCAGAAAGACATAAAAGAAGAAAGAGTGTTTTTCCCAACTGAAAAGTCGCCATACTTCTTCAATTCAAGAACCAATTTAAGAAAATGTAAAATTGATTTCTGAATATACTCTATTTGCTCTTCCTACAAAGACATTCCTCGGAATTCTGCTTTCCTGAACCGAAAACCTAAGTCACCGATAAGTACGGCGAGATAATTAATATTTTTAAAATTGCATAATAAGTATAAATTTTATATTGCTTCACATAAAATATGCTTTAAATTTAGATTGCTTTTCTCATGATTTCGTTTTATTTTTGTTTATAAGATGATTTTTATGCCCAATTATCAATTATTTGTAGCTATATGGTAAATTATATCTATCTACAATGTAAACAAAAAGTAGCATAAAAATTCAAAAAAAAATTTCACAAATCCATTGAAATGTTTTTCGGTTTTTCTGAAAATAAGATCCCAGCCTGAAAATTGCAAGCAGAAAATGTGGTATACATTTCGAAATAATTTTTCTCCGATTTATGTTTAACTTTTTTATGTAATTGCAATATTAATTAGGTAGAATGAGTTTAGTGATGGCATAGATAAGCATAATCTAAAATATAAAATAATTTCATTTGTGAAGAGGATCTAGCATTATCTCGGGATTCTTGTGAAACATCTTACAGGAATTTTAGTTAATTGCGTCCATTTATTACTTTTTTATTGTAATACAATTCTACTTTCATCAAAATCCCTCATTTCGTAAAAAAAACGTGTGTGTTATTTTATTGTTTATAAATATTTTTTTCATTCATTTCTGATTTAATCGATTCCAAATGTTTATTTATTATCAAGTGATATTTAACAATTAATCCCAGACACAAATATAATATCCGTAAATCATCAGTGCTTTTTTAAATGTATACCATATTTACAGACAAAGGGAACACTTTTTAGCGTACTTCATCAAATTCCTGTATGATATTGAAATATGCCTAAGACATACGGAATGGATAATTGAGAAACTATGTCGTCATCAAATGTATCTCACATATCAACACATTAAGGTATCTCACTACGTACGGGAACAAATTTTTGAAAAAGCTCTTTAATGTGCAATTTAAGTTCATTGTCTGACTCAATATGATTCAAAACAATGATTAATATCATTCAGGAAATTTTATGTCACTTGAGATTCAATAAAATGGGATAATTTAGGTAGGAAACGGGGAAAATTAGAGCAGAAAACAAAACACTCTAGCAGAAATTCTAATCTATATATTCAAATTATTTCTTATCGAAAGTGACGATTCTTATGGTTATCAAGGTTAAGATATTATTTCCATGTATATATTGGCCAGGAACTATTACCAGTTCATGAAATACTCTTTTAAGACCATAAAATCAATCATTAAACAACAATTCAGCTATCGATATCCCAAAATGTGAATTTGGTAACTCCACAAATGTGCATTTTGTCAAAAATGTCCATAGTAGCTTGTAGAAACTCAAAATCTAATTCAAATTGGCATGACTTGCGGATATAGTACATATTTAATTGAAATAAATAAAAAGCAAATTAATTTATACTTCAGTACGGTGTATTTGGTATAACGAGGGAAAAAAGCCAACTTCCGGTTTCGTTTTCAGCTACAGTGTTTTATAAAAAAATATCTATATCTCCGTTTCTATTCATCTTAAAAATAAAATAAACCCAGATTTAGACAGCTAAATAAATGGTCTCTGAAGTAAAACAATAAAAAAATTGTGAATTTCGACCCAAAACCGTCTTTTAGACGTAGTCAGATACCTTAAGCAATTAAAAGAATTTCCACTATAATAATGCTGCTTTCTATGCAACATTATACTGAAAAAATAATCATTTTGTGATGATTTATTAATTGGAAATTAGCTTTAATTAACGCAAGAGGCATCTAAAAGATTTATTATAAATATTATGCCTGTTTAATATATCAATGCAATCAGCAATGACTGCTTGTCAAAACGATTAATATTATTTAATTCTAGCATTAACCGAGTACTTTGAAAGCAAATATTGCATTTCTGTTCCAGAATTACGAAAATATATTTTTTAAACATAAATAATTACTTGCATCCGTTCTAATCAAAACTTCTGATCAAAGTTTAAATTTTGAGGATATCATAAGTTCTGATAGAATATATTTTCGGCAGATTGAATTTTGCTGAAGCAATCATTTGGCAAACTCGATTACTTTCTTCCTCGTGTTTCTTACTACATTTCTGAAAGAAGGGCATTTTTATGAAATTTGTTTCATTCTGAGAATTTCAGACTATCACAAAAACGCTTTTTTCTATCCAATGAATAGGATTCTTCACGTATGTATTCAAAGAATAGTTTTTTTATTTTAAATTTCTAACCTAGTTTGGATTTATCTTTTTCCTTTTATTATGCATTCTTCTCAAAGAATGCTTTTTTTATCAATTAATTACTTTTCAATTTCAGTGATTTTTTTTCTGGTTAAAAATACCCCTCCTAGAATCCTTATCGTCTGAAAGAAAAGCTTGGATCGTTTTAAATCTGTTGCGATTTATTACTCTGAAGTGATGTAAAAAAAAACGAAAGTTTTTGCACCTCATTGTTATGTAATGAGTTTATATTTCATTTTATATTAAGTGGTTAAAAAAAGCTTTACTTCACTTGTTTATTGTTTCCTTTTATGATTTTTGTGTCAGTATTTATAAAATCCTTATAAAAAACTTTTATTTTTTAAATACATTTTTTTCGAGTTAGTTCTTTTTCATTGAAGAAATTCTCGAAGTTCAGGCAGAAGTCGCTAAATCCACGAAAACATTTTGACGGACTGCTATGATCAATTTGAATTTTGAATTAATTATTTCGTGATAGAAACCTGTTATCTAAATATCAGTCAATCAACCATTAGGTATATAAATATGTAAAATATATTTTACTATATGCCGTAACAACTCAAAATTAATCAAGTTTAAAGTGATAGCATCTCGAAATTGCGATTTTGCACTTCTTCCTGAACGATGGCGAAATAAGATTTTAATTAAAAGGTGTAAAAAATAGACCTGTGCCACATAATCATTTGTGAAGTTGAAGTGCATAATCACAAAGAAAAGCCTGTCTCTGCCTAGGCATCCTGGTACATCTGAAAGACACGCCGCCGCGAAAGAAGCACCGGCAATGTGGCCGACGCAAAGTAACTCCCATTACGAGCGGTCCAAGCGCCGACCCTACCCATTTTTACAGGGGTACGACCAGTCATCGGAGATGGGCCCTAACAGCCACACCACCTTTATCACATCCCGCCGGGAAGCATATTTACAATCCCTACCTTGATAGAACTGAGGCAGGATATCAGTCAATATCATTGGCTACGAGGAGCAGTGACGTCGTTTTCAGCTCTCGCACGAAGCGTACGGCAATCATAACAAAACAAGAGTCGTCCTACTTTTCTTCTCCGTTTTCCCACAGTTGAGCACAGAAAACATTTTTCCGTGGGTTGTAATATTTTTAAAAATAATATTATTTTTAAAATATCAAAAAAAAATAAAAGATCCCACACTGTAAGAAATTATACTAATGAAAAGTACACGCACGAGAGTAAAGAACGACGTCATCGTCTTTCGGCGAAGCGAGCCAATCATATTGTCAGATTTCCTGCCTCAGTTCTATCAGGGTAGGGTTTGTAAATATGCCGCCGGGAAGCGAGATGGTTCCCAGTGGGATATTATAATGATATACTGCAGGTTCTCATTCCCATATTGAGGTGCCCCCTTAACCCGCGAGGACGTGCAAGGGGTGTCCGACGCCCCACGCCATGTTAAATGTGAAAAATGCCGACTTCTCTTTAGTTGAAATGAGTCAAATTCATGCTATCTCCATTTAAGGTCACATTCAACAGACGGAACGTGTTTGAAGAAGAATTCTTTTATTTCTTTATTGCAGACGCAACCTAGCGCGTCCTCGCGTCAGCCTCCTTTGCTCAATTGAGTGATCGTATTAGGGACAGAGAAATACTGTTGTCTCGCTATTTAAGTTTTAGTGAGGAAACAAATGGATTCAAGAGCATTCTATATTTATAAAATAATATTTTTGCGGGTACAAGACTTTTAAACTGGGTAATAGTGTAAGTGAAAATGTCAAGAGATTGATGGAAAAGTTATATTATTTTGGAAGTAATGTATCTGCAGTCAGATGGTATATGTCTTATCCGCATTCACAAAAAACTATTGGAGAAAAGGCTTAAAATCGTAGAAACTATTTTGAAAAATAAAAGTGTGTTACGCCCTAAATTTATTTTATCTAAATATAAAGCTCATCAGAATTCTTATTTGAATTTCTAAAAAAAAAACTGTTTTGCTGTACACCTAAGAAAATTAGAATCAGTATTTTTCCATAAAATTGCATAACGACTATTATATTGATGATTCTTTACCATAAAAAATGTTTAAAACATTTATATAATAAATATTCTTTTCTTATGTGTTTGCAATGCGCTGAATGATGCAATGCTGAACTGTTTGAATAGACCATTTGGAACAGATATAGCTTTAAAATGTTACTAGTTTTGCTTAAATAGCGAAATAACGAATTGGGGTGTTGGACATCCCCTTGCGTGTCTTCTCGTTACTCTTCGTAGCACGCTTCCTTCCGGGTTAAGTGGGAAGTTGAGTACATAAGGAACATCTGGACTTGTGCGGACGAAGCATATCACCTGTAATTAAGCCAGCGATTGACTTCAAGTGATACACGCAACTGCCCTCCACAAACTTCCATACCATACCAATGGAAAGACGGTATAATGTTAGCTGATATAGTGTGTCCCAGGGTCTATATTGTTGCAAAAGTCTTTCTGTGGGTGTATGGTGTAAACAGTCCAACACGCAGGATAATGGAGAATGAAGGTTTATTCACAAATATGCAGGAAAACACGTAGTGCGGCTACAGGAAACAATAGTTCTTGCACAGATTAGCAACGTAAACAGACAACAATTCACAGATGAAAACAGTTCAGCACTTTGATATTTAGCAACACAAACAGTCAGGAAATAGATAATAACGACAATAACAGCACTTTCCACAGCGCTGAGCTCACCAGCTTCCTATCTCGCACTGCAGACGAAACTCTAAAGTCGTTCTAGTAGATCAATACCACTCCCTCTGATCCAAATGCGGTCCTTATACACTGTCTCCGACAGGCCGTGTCGTCACATGCAGTTTTTTCGTATATTCAAGCGTATTCCCTTAGCTATCGATAAAAAGGTCGCATTTTCTGGAATCATCTATTTGTCGCCAAGGTCGCCAAATTTATGCCAAGTCGCCAAAATGGTCTCGAAGTTCGTCGCCAAGGTCAGGGGTCCGGAAAGGCCGATGCCCGTCACTCCATACTTACCCCTGTAAAACTGCCTCCCCAACTATAAGACTAGCGAGGCAGGAAAGCGACATTGCATCTTTGCAACAATATACATGGCGGATCACTCGTGGAATCTGGTCTCGAATTAACTGCTTTCCTTCCTAAAGACAATACTAGTACGAAGACACATTGAGTAATGACCACAGCGCCTATACTCAATCCAGAGATTTGCACACATTGTTTATTTTTTAAAAAAGTTTGTGCTAACAAAATTGCCTCCTGGGAAAGCCTGAGTAAAGTAAAAGCATGAATTTTAAACATTGATTTCGCCTTTTATGTTTACATTTGGCTGAATATACAATATTCAAATTTAATTCAGACACTACGTATTTCCTCAAAATGAAAACTTCACTTTCCCACTTAGTAAACATTTCTAGAAGTTGGAATACCAAATTAGTTTAATTAAGTAGACGTGTCAAATGTTTGCAGAATGACTCCGTAAACATTTATTAGGGTTTTAGGTCACATGCTCTCAGCGAATGTTTATGTTTATTTTCCAAAGCCAATGTTTATATTGTTAAGTGTTTTTAAAACCTCAACGTGTTTTCCACATTTTCTGTCAAACGAGTGAGCATTCGTAAAAATTACAGGAAGTATTAAGAAAGCGAATAGAAGATGGGCAAACTAAGTATGCAATGGAATTTATTTTCGCAGTAATATATTTCAAATAAAATTATATTTCTTTATCATTAGTGTATTACAAATAAACTCTGTATGAAATACAAAAAATGGTCCTTCAAAAATTTAACCAAGAAAGAAAACTATGTACTTAATTTTGTCGCATTTTTTTAACTGGGGTATGTCTTATGAAGTGTACACTTGAAATTGTTTGTTTTAAAAATTTAAAGGAAAATTTAAGCCGAGCTATTGTTTTCTCTTCCCACAATGTTTTTAAAAATTCGTTTTTAATAATATCAGTGGTAACCGGTATATTCATAATCACATCCTATGTATTTGTTACGATCAATGGTATTCGTGGGTTATAATTAATAGTAACACTGGTTAATATTAATAATAACCGCTTAATATTCATCCTACCCGGATTTTTTCTAAAGCAGTAAAGTGTTCATTAAATAGAAGTGCAACAGTAATGTGAATGAATGAAATAACAATTAATGAAAAAAATTACGTTGCAACGTTGACTTAAATAAATGCACTAATAAAAATTGAATAGTGAAATTCCATTCTATCTGAATGGAAAATGTCTATGCTGAAACGTTATTTGTAAATATACCGGTATTTCGTGCTCTTTCATAGCAAAGTGAAAAAATATCGAGTATAAAATAATTACCTCTTTTTGTTACAGTATTTTGCACAAAATTTGATACAGGCCTAGAATTTTGCTTTAGAGACCACATGACATATTTCATCTATCTTTTTTTAAAAATATCCGCCGAAGACATACCATGACATTGAATTTTTTGACGATTGCACAGAAATGACGATTCACAAGAAATAAAAATCTGAAGTTTTGCTCTCTTCCTCGCTCTAGTTCTGCATAGCTCTTAATTACCATATTGGGGACTTCGGGAGAAAGCTTTTAAGTAGCAGTTGCCTTCAAATATCAACCAATGTAAATGACGGCAATTATTTCATTTTTAAGCGTAAATAATTGCTTGAACTTACAAATATTTCAGAACATGGAAATAATTCTATTTAAAAATTTTCGAAGCTTTCCAAACCTGGTTGGGAAATGTTTATAAAATTCAGCCCTATCAATTTTATTGAGTTTTGGACTTAAATCAGTACCACAGTAAATCTCCATTCCCTTCATTTGGATATCATTAGGTTCATCCGATTATTTCTCCAATAACCGGAGGATGATGATGAGGATCATGTTTAGGGAAAAGTCAAAAGTATAAAAGCCTGGTTTAGAGTTTATTTTAATGCTATTTTTTTAATTTTTGAAATAATGCAATTTCACCTTAACTCGAATAAAGGTAACTGTAATTTAAAAAAATTAAAATATTAAGATTGCGAAATATTTACTGCTTTCGGTGCCTTGTTTGCATGTTTTCTACATACTGTTAAGATAGCTGGACAACAAATATATAGTGGAAAGACAGGTAAGACGACGAAGAGTGTAAGATGACGAATTGGATTTTTCTCGAAAATTTCCCTAGATGTATTCCACGAATCTGCATCATCAGAGACCTATAGCGACCAGATACCCGTGTCACATCAAAAGATTCCGCCCCGTTACCAGTTTGATTCACAGTAAACTGTAATGTGTTTTGAGTGATTCCTACGCAACTTTTGTTTGTTGCTGGGTAACTGATAGCGTTCACAGAGTAAATATTTTTGATTTATACATGTGATATTCGTAAATAGCTAATCAAAACGTTCTCAATTATATATTATTTTAATTGTTCTGATGAGTTGATATTTTCCAATGTTTTATTTTGAAATATAAAGGCGATGTCGGGTAAGATGACGAATTAAGTGGATGATAGGAATTCGAACTCCTCCGCGTTAATTTATGAGATCGTCGTGCTACCTGACTGCCACTTACACTTCCTACAACTCACCGGCACTCCAATGAAAAATGAGCATCTTATTAAAATAAGGAGATAGAGGAAGAAGAGGATAAACAAACATTGTGGCAATTGAAGAAAGCTCAAGTTAATAAGACTAAACATAACAAACCTATTAAAAATTCTACAAAAAGAAGAAAGTAGCTAAGCGACACCATAACTTCTAATGTTCTGAGTCTGAAGACTCGATTCATTCATTTGAATTTCCTTACTTTGACGCTGATGACAATCTGGATCCAAAGGACCTCGATACTGAAGAATGCAACATTTGTAGTGAACAAGGAAAAACGGAATTGGAATTCCAATGTTTTATGTGCAAGCTCTGGCCCATTTCACCTGCAGTGTCTGGGCCAAAATCCAAGCCCATGGATGCGATTTTTTGTAATTGATTTCATTTCTTAAGGATTGAATCTCAAACTTCGATTAATAATATTTCATTTGTTTTGTGCTGTAACTTTAATCCGATTGTGTTTGTTTCCTGATATATGCACTTTGTTATGATGAAGATATTATCTCAATAGTTTTAAATAGTTTTTTTGATAACATATGGATGCCGATTCAAATTGATATCTAAGTTCGTCATCTTACCTGACACCGTTCGACATCTTACCAACACAGTCAGGTAAGATGACGAATCTGACTTTTTCTTCTAAGATGAAATTTTGGGGTCTCAAATTTGAAAATAAAAATTTAAAAAAATATCACTTTAAAATAAAGAGTTGAAAAAGATTTTGCCGAAACAATAATCCTCGTGCAACGAATATTGAGGCAAAAAAATCCCCAAAGCTTAAGGTCGCCATCTTACCCGACTTTCCCCTACGTGTTGTCACCTTGACATGAATAATTGGAAATATACCACTAAAATTTAACTTTAAATTTCGCTTAAATGTTTTTAAACTCTCTGAAATATTTCTACTTTGATTTAGAGAATTGAGTGAACATAAATAATAAAAATAAACTATCTTTATAATACTTTGACCTTTCTGTATGGCTTAAGCAGCATCTTCTTTGATCGTTAGTACTAGCAAATTATTGCAGTGTGTGTTTTATTTCCCTTAGTACATCCAAGCACGCCCCGAGGATCTATTCAGTTCAAAGATTGGTAGCTTTCGCAGGAGTTCTTCTTCCAGATAACCGCTTTCCCATTTGCTTTTTCCATTCCTCTTAACGATCTTGTTTTGAGTATGAATTAATTTCTAAAGAGGAATTTCAAATCTTTTTTTTAAATTTCATTCTCTAATCAAACTTTAAGTATAAATTACTTTGAATAAATAAAAGCTTTTGGTCTGCATAACTCACAGTGGGTAGCCAATAATTAATTGTATGATATTTCTTATTCATGGTCAGACAAATTTAAGACTTATGGCAGACTCCAATTTTAAGGGAAGTCGATAGTTAAGATTATGCATTTAAGGGAAGTCAGTATCCGATACACTTTCAAAAATTCGATTTTTTTTATTTTTATATATTTGAAATCTACATTTCAAGATCTTTCTAGAGTCTTTCTAAGTCTCTTTCTCATGTTCATATTAGAAGTAAGTTAAAATAAACTTTAAAAAATGCAACAGTTTAATGTAACACAAGATTTTTCCCTTTAACTTGAATTATTTCAAAATGATATTTTTGAAACTGCGTGTACCTTGCCCTCAAAATCTACTTTATATATGTACTAGAAATTTTTATCACCTATTCTATACATGTAAATGTATATACTGATGTGAAATTTCTTTTCTGATATTCCAAAAATATTTCTTAATAGTGATGATCTCGTGTTAGAAAACGGCAATTTTTGAAAAATTCAATGTGCCATTCAGTTAAAATTTTTAAAAAAATCAAAATATATTTATACAAAATTTTCACCTCATTATAAAGATAAATGTATACTTAAACTCTATAAAATTTTTTAAATGTGTATCTATGATAGATTGTGAGAAAAGATACATAGAAAATATTTAACATTGGTCGTATAGAGGGTACTGAATCCCGTTAATGGTAAGAAACCGAAATTAAAGGATTAATTTTTCGCTTCATTAGCAATTAGAAATAAAAGCAGGGACTTTAAAATACAAAAGCTTCACTAATACATGTTTTAAGGTTTGAAAAAGTGTGAAATTATTCAGAATGTAAATTAAAAGAACTTAATTTGAATTAAATTTTCAAACTATAAATAAAAATGCGCACAGTATTGCAACCGTTTCCTACCCTTTAAAGTATAGGCTCTGCTTTTTTTAAATTTACGGTATATTATTCTCAAAGATCAGTGTGCCTTTTCTAGTCAAAGCCTTATGGAAGACATAAGACGGAATAATATTAAATAAATATCATAGCGTAAATTAATATTGTTTTATTGGTAGAGTATTGTTCAAATTCTATTAAAATAATTCATAAATTTAATTTATAAAAATATCATTTGCTTATATAGTATACTCCATTTCATATCATTCTTGATTATACGACAAAATTTAGGCATTTTTTTCTAGCAGCTCTAGACAAAAAATTTGAAAATTGGTCCGTTTCTCAAATATCTTTCAAAGATCCATCTCCAAATGAGATTTCAATGATTCACCTCACTGAGTTTTAGTTCTCATAACACTATTTTTAGCTGAATAATGAACTATTCATCGTTCAATTAAAATATTTTCAATTAAGATGGCTAAATCAACATTTTTGATTAAACAAATTCATCAAAATTTCTCTAGTTGTTCTGATTATTAACTGAAAGTTCAGGATTCTTCTTTCTGTTAATAACTCAACCTACCTGAATCATTTTAATCTAACATCCTTCTGCTTAACCTCGATATAGTACGTCAAAAATTCGATATAATTTATTAGTATCCTCTGACATCGTCGTAATAAATCGGTAACTATTTTTGTTTCAAAGAACGTCGTAATTTTGACACTTTGAGAACTTTTATTTTTCATATATTAATGAACTCACAAACTTCAACATTTACGTCATAAAACACTACAGCCTTCACTTTGAAGTTAAGCAATGACAGATTAATGCCTCAAAAAAATTTTGTTCTTAGAATAACAATGAAAAAACGCATAAAAGCGCAAAATGGACAGTTAATACCATACGCAAACGAACTTTTAATTAATGAATTAAAAAACTGCATTTTAGGTGATTTCGAGAGCTAATTATAAAGTTCCGTAACATTATAACTCTAAACTGGAGTGATGAGGCTTAAAATGTTTAACAAATGATCATAGTAGCTTCAGATAAAATTACAGCAATTGTTTGATTCTTTAGATTGGTGTATCTAGCTGGCTTTAGAATGATTGATTGATTGATTGATTGGGGTTTTATGGCACAAGGGCCAGAATTGGCCAAGCTGCGCCAAACATTTGTTTAGGTTTGTGCTAAACTATGTAAAAATTAGGGCAAGATAAAAATGTGGAACTAATGTATATAAAAATAGTGTAAATATTAAAAAATGGGGAAAGTGCTTAAATGAGAGGATAAAAGCCAATTGATTTTAAAAAAGGTAAAAGGTGAACATGAGGAGTCTTTCCAAGTAAATCGGTTAAGGAAATAGCACTGGATTGAAAGTAACGTAACCGTAGAGAGTTAAAATTGGGGCATTCACAAAGGATATGAAGGACTGACATAATGCAATTGCATTGGGTACACATTGGTGCCTGTTCTCCCATCAGCAGATGACGATGGGTGTATCGAGTGTGGCCCACTCGTAACCTAGTGACAATTGTATCCGCTTTTCTATTAGTTAGAATAGGCCAAGGTGTATTAGAATGATAAATGACCAAAGAATTTTCCCGATTTCCTCTGGTGTCAAGCGAAAAATACTGTCTATTCTTCCAGAAGACTTCAAAAATAAGAAAAATAATCAGTGAATATATGTTCTTAGATACTATTATTGTAGTTGTCATGACTGTTAGGTACAGCGGCATGATACGGCGTGCTGTCTAGGATATTATGCCATTCTTTGAATAGGAAAGGACCACTTATGTTTCTTGAAAAAAAGAATTAGCAAGCAAATTTTTAGTTTCCTTGAGAAATCCGTCTATTGTTTTACTCTTTCTTCGTTGAATAGAATTTTTATCATCAGAATCTCCTTAAAATTAAATTCTAGTTTTAATTATTTATGTTACGGCGGAAGACCGAAATCTGGCGAATGTCAACATTCTCCAGTGAATGTGTTTGGTCATTGTCGAGATTTGCCAGATTTCGGTCTTCCACCGTAACATATATACTAATTACATCTTGCCTTCTACCTAAAAGTTTGTAAGAAAAAGAATTGCAATTTCGATACGCAATTACGGAAATCACATCATATTTCTTTCTTTCCTTATAAACTTTTAAACCCTCAGCTAGTTTGAAAGTACTTTTCTCTCTTTTATGTTTTTACATTTTTACTGTAAATGCACATATGTGCTTTCTGGTATATTTTTTCGCATCTAGAATATTTGGGCTTACACACAAATATTCTTTCGTGAGATATTCCCACTCTATCTAATGAGACTTTTCCAATCTCAGAGTTAAATAAACAATTTGAGTTTTTACAACGAATAAATTTCTAAATTTACTAACACTATTTAAGTTTTCTCTGCCATTTTCTAAGAGATCCCTAAAACTAATTTGCAACATATGAATAAATTCGTTCAAATTTCTATTCTTGAGTTAACAAAAATGTCTTTCTCTAATCACACGCAAAAAATAAATAGTTTAATAGAAAATGAGAAGTTTATTTTATTTTATATATAGGCCATATCTATCTCAATCATTTAACGTGTGGTCTGAAAAAAATAAGGAATTCTTTATTTATTTACTCAGTATTTATCGTCCCTGTACCTTAAACAAGAAAATGAAATGAGCACAATCGAGCCATATTTATATATATATATATATATATAGAACCTTTTCAAACATCATGTTTGAAACAATGGCGAGGTTATACTCGGTGTTTATACAACAGCTTACGTGGTCTGTTTCCAGCTCCAAATTTTAGCATTAGGAAAAGCTCTAATTACTGAATTTAGAACGCACTGTTTCATTATGGTTGAAATTGCAAATTTTGTCATGCTTTTTGGCATGACAGCAGTAGATCCTCAATTATCTTATCTATCAGATCGGCAATCCCATAGTCATGAATTTCTTATTTATTTGTTTACTTTTTATTTATTTATTGTTACTTGCTCATGCTTTTATAGACTCATTTTTAATAAAAAATAGGTTTAACATGGTAATCAGAAGAACTGAGTCACACCCTGCCCTGCCGTAGCATCCGGGTTTCTGAATCTGACAGTGGCCGTTACGACAGCTCGAGTACTGAGGCCAGAGTCCTAGTAGCTCATCATCGGGCCACGGACCGACCCCTCCCGAAGGAGGTACGTTCTATCAAGGGTGGAGGGATCCAAGGCCCCACCATGGGAAGCGAGTTCCTGCTTACTTATCCGGCAGCAACTCATATCTGTATATTTACGGTGTCCCACCGTGGGGATTTAACATGGTAAAAAAAAGTTCTATAGAATTTTTGAATTACGGTTTAAAATCGGGGCGAGTATTGTTAATACTTTTTCTAGCTTCTCGATGGCTTCTCAAAATATTATCTTTGGGATAAGAACGATTGGCTTTTTTTTTACCTGAAGGTATTTTGTTCCTTTTACTTCTGAACAATTTTGATCTCTTGATTATTGAAATTTTGATTTTCATTTCTTGATGGAGTTTAGTACGATTTTTGTTATTATTATTTGATTATGAATGTTTTATTATTATTATTTACTTTGCATTATGCACTTCATTTTATTATTTTGCATTTTTTGTTTGTTTTCTTCTTCTTTTAATTTTCTTCTCCACTTTTTTTTTAAAAAAATTGTGTAAAGAATTGTCTTTCTAAGGCATTTGTTTTCTATACTTACTTCTGCAAGCCTGGTGTTGTACATTTGTGGCACACGAGGAGTTAGTCATGTTCAATAATAAATAAATAAAAATCTGATGGTCAATTTAATAAAATTTGGGAAATTAAATAATGTGACCAAATGATAGATATATTTTATATATTTAATATATTTAATCATCAAAACTAAAGATTACTATATTATAAATAAAAAAAGGCATATGTAATCTGAGGGATCGCCAAGCTTGTCATGAGGCATATAATAGCCGCGCTTAACCGAGTAGTAACACATTAGAATTTCATCTATGTTCATTTCAGAGAATTTAAATAGAATGAAGAAGAAAATCGGTCCATGGAAAAATGTTGGAACCAAAAGTTTTCTTTTATCAGTACACACGTGGGTGTGGTGCGGTTACGATCTGAATCTTCCATCCTTTTATTTTTAAAACCTACATTTTAATATATTTGCGACGGCCTTCATGGATGAAAAGGGAACGCCTATTTTTTCCTCGTCATTAATTATTTCTCGAAATTTCTTTTGCTTATTCGAAAACACCCAACATCTCTTGTCTCAGGATAGAAGGCGAATAGTATATTTCTAAAAGCTACGATTAAATGTCACATGAGACTTAATTGTATTCCTTATGATTCCAGTTGTGGCTTTCAATGGTCTTACATCTTGAACTGAATTCCGTGAATTTCCTGAAAAGATTAAGCAGATCTCGTAGCTTCTGAATTGTTGCTTACTACAAAAATTAAAAAATTTAAGAGATATCACATTTATTCTATATTTTCCTTATAATAAGTTGGTATCATGGAGAGTTTTGAAGATTCGAGACAAATATTAATTATTTATCTCTTTGATAAAGTTTTCCCGCGAATTGCAATACTTTTTTAATAAATTTCATATATAAGGCCCTCCGATGAACCCGAATGCAGGAAAAGAAACTAAAACTTACAAATAGGAATCATAAATATGGAAAATTTGAGACACGAAAATAGGATTGTAAGTTTAAAGAAGACATTCCGCAATGACATATATAATGTGGTTTTATTTCTTAAAATAAATGGAATGCAGTTGTGTACAGTTTAGTTCATATGCATCTTAGATTTGAAGGCATGCATTTTTTCTACTCAAAATTTCAGTTTAATGCATAACAAAAGTTGATTTAATTTTAATTAGTATCACATATTTGATCTTAACAGTTAAGCCATGTTAACTCTATGAGCTCTATCCCGCCTCAAACCGTCCAATTCCACAGAGGCTTGAACTCAGGCGGTTTCGGGTGCCTGAGTGCATTTTGCGGAAGAAAAGTAGTTCCGTTCTTTGTTGACAATTAATCGCCCAAATTCGGGTCCTTCTTCTCGAAATTCTGTGAAGAAAGGGAGGATTCCATTCTTTTTACCTGTGCTAAAATTTATTTCAATTTTTGAGGTTCTGGAATTCTCAATTTAGCCGGGTTCAGATAGTTAATAAGATAAGGAGAAAACCAGTTAACTCATATTTCCTTGCTAGTGATCTTACTAACTAATAAAGTGTTAAGTGTAAAATAATAGTAATAGGAATTAATATGAAAAATTAACTTGCCTTATTTTTCCAAATATTACAAAACATTCTTCAAACTTTTTCTCTAGAACAACTATTTATTAAAGAAAAGAAAGAATCACGAATTATCTCTTAAAATCAGGCTTTGTCCCTCTTCAACAGAAGCCCTTCAAAATTATATCAACGATGTTCTCAGATTATATATTAAGAGATAAAGGGGGAAAAGTCTAAGAATGAATTATGGAATCAGCTGTTTTCTTTCATCAGTGGGCAGGAAGAGTTGTAGGAGCGATTTTCACCCTGACGTAGTATTTCTTTTCTCTTCTTCTTTTTTTCTTTTTTTTTTTACTCTACACTTTTTAATATCTCTCGGCTTTCTTGGTGGGAAGAAAAGGTAACGCTCTCTTTTTCCTTCGTCATTTATTATTTTCCCAGACTTCCGCTTCTCCTGGTATATCTCTGGAATTTCCCGAATTTAAGCTGGAAAAGCAAGCAAATTTGCTCTAAAATCTGGCGATTAAATTTCTCTTAAAGAGTAACTCAGCGTTCGTGTGCCTCATTATTCGTAAACCGGGCTTTTATGGTCAGTCATTTCGGAAAATATTCATTCTATTTCCTGAAGGTACAGTTTAGTGATATATGGTTTGGGCTAAGACTTTTTCTAAAAATATATGGGAAACCTTCTAATCATTTTTAAAAATTATAATAACTAAAAATTTATTCAATAATTTCATGAATAAAAAATAATGACAAATTAGGTTCTGAGATTTCTTTTCAGAATTTATAATTCCTTTGTTTGATAATGTTTTGCTGTGCATTATAATCTTTCTAACTCTAAATAATTCTAAAATATCCTACTCAAAAAATTTAAATCCAGTAAAATCTGCTTAATTCGTATGTATCCCTTATTATAACAGCCAAAAATTTACTTAACATTTTTTTAAGCGCATCTCCCCCTAATTTCTTTCCTTTTACCATAATACGTGAGTATACTAAATATTTCATCAATATATAAAGATTAACCAGTGCCGCATCCAGCTTGATTAACCCACTGCTGACAAGTATGGCGTATAGAAAGCGCCAGTGGATATGTACGATAAGCTGAATAAAAACTATCGACGGTGGAGAGGTCACAACCCTCTAACCTCCTATTAACATCCATCCTACTTGCTTCGACACTTTTACTGACAATGAATCCATCAATTTCGTCTAATCGTGCTTCAAAGTGCATGAAACGGTCTCCATAACCCAAACTGGCTATCACGAAACTGTGGGAAATTATTCGTACAGAGCAATATTCGGCTGTTTTCGAAGAATTAAGGAAGGAGAAACAAGCTGAGGACGAATTTGATGGATTATATCTCAATAGAGAGGTGACTGAGTACATCGGCCAAGAATCTAAAACTTGCGTTCTTGTTCTCTCTGCGTTCCTGTCCTCCATTTTTGAAGATTTCGCCAATAAGAGTACATCTTCATGAGTCTTTCTACACAATGGTGTATCGCTCCTTTAAGAAACCTTGCCTTCTCCCAAAAAATCAGGCATTCGCACACTACTGAATTGGCACGTTCATTTAGGGACAGTTTAACCCCATGTAAATTATAAAACAACACCTATAGTACTTGCTGGTTGGATGGAAGTTTGCTTCCGTTTATTTGGTGACACTTGTTGCCAATTAAATAGATATTTCGATTACCACTTCTCAAATTAGAAGTTATAATCACACTCATATTTGGCTCGGACAGTGACTAGTACAGACAGAGGGCGAGTCGCCGGCGGAGGATGGAGCGCGCTTCCTGCACCCACAGGCTTCCCAGTTCTGCCGCGATGTGGCACGTGATACCAACCTCTGATTTGAACAAACGAGGTATCTAAATGTTTCTTGGAATAGAAGGGAAAAAAGGAGGGTGTGCGAATTGAAAATAAAACACTAAAAAATACGGGCCACCCTAATATTGCTACGAAGACATTCTTCTCAGACAAGAAGAAGATTCTTTAGTGTTGTCAAAATACGTAATTTTCAGAATTCGCCAAAGCCGTCGGTAGACTGGGATTCCAGATAACTCTGTTTGCTTTGCTCAGTATTAGGTTTGTCGGAAAACGTTCCGCTATGCTTTTCTTACGGGTTATTTTGACAACTTAATGTTTTTCCGTAACAGAGAATATGCTTTCATTAAATTATCGAATCGAAATTTTGACGAACAATTTTTTGTCTGACAAAAGTTCCATCCCAAACAAAAGGTAAAATTACTTTGATGTATCTTATAATATAATTTGTCAACTTTTGAGCCGATTCCGAGTTGCTGGAGATGATCGTAAAATGTAAAGTCACGTCTGAGATCGTTATCTGCAAATAACAGACCTTTGAAACAAAACAGGAAATACTATATATCTAAAAAGGGAAATTCTCGAGTAACAGGACAAGACATATCGTCAGAAACTACACAAATCGGCTTTATCAGTATAGCTTGTCTGCACGTAAAACTTTTATGCGTTACCTTTAACATTAAGGGGATAGTGGACTCTATTAGGCATTTTTGCAAATTATCGATTTAGAGTTATGAAAATTTTTATGCATGAAAGATCATGTTTTATTTAAGATGAAGAGGCAAGCGTAAAACAGTAGCAGTCGTAAATTAAAAAAATCTTTCTTAAAAAAATCTTTATATTTCTATCCTCAATGGATGAGAGATGATTTTAACACTTCAGATGATATTTATGGTAGGTCGAAGCCACAATCATTGTTCGGAAAGTGCAACATCGCGGCGAGTTTTTATAGTAACCTCGAAAAAGGGGAAATCCAGCTCGCTACAACCAGTTAAATCCGGATCTCAGCGAATTAAATTAAAAGTTAAGAAGCGATTTTAAAGATAGGAAAATATGAAATCATTACATGCATATATATTAGAATATAATTATATATTAGAACTGCTTTAAAAACTCTTTAAAACTATATTATTTTTAAAAAATTATCATTTTTAAATGTTTCAGGTGTATTAATTTTTTATTTTTTCTCTTATTTCTCCCTATTATCATATAAAATGCATTTGAAACAAAATTGGGTATTTTTTGTAATTCTGTTTAAAAGTTATTTTTTAGAAATATTTTTATGCGTACGCACTGAATTTTCATAAGAATGTTGCGTTTTTCTGAACTAAAATT
>BGPR01011239.1:0-12505 GCA_013235015.1 Araneus ventricosus
AGCATGCAATCTGATGAATTGCAGTGCCAGATGAACGGTTAGGACACCTGCACAATACTAAAAATAGAGAGGGTTTGATTAGATATTAGAAAAGTCAGTTACCTCTTTCAGAAACGAGACATTCAGCAATGATTGTATAGTTGTAAAATTCTGTAAAATTATCTGTAAAAATATAGTAATTAGATAACATTGAATGCATACAAGTGTGCGAGAGAGTAATCTCGATAAGTCACTATCTAAATAATTAAACCTGATGCAAAAAATGAATGTATTATAGTAACACGTCATTTCATCACAGTCCTGATTCATTCATCATCACAATAAGGTTAAAATTATTGCTTTATACAGCGCAAAGTGTCGGTTACCTACTCTCTAAAATTCGAAAATTTTCTGCCTTGGTCATTATTTCATATGCCCTGTTAAGCAGGGGGAGTTTTAATAGAAAGTAGGGGAATAACGTGATGAACAATATTAAGGAGAAGTTATTCAAATTTCTCTTAAAGTCGAATAGACTCAATTGAAAAACTTGAATCTTTTTTTTTTTTACCAAAACTCAATGAAAAAATATACAATAAATTTAATTCGATTCATGGTGCTGTATTAAAACTCATAGACAATAAGCAAGTCAGGAAAGGATAAATATTTTTAATTAACTTACTACATGCACATAAATCGTATAAAACAAGAAATCTATAAATAGTACTCAAGATATATAATAAAATTATGTTTTCCCCTTCCTTTACATGATGAATGTTAAATTCTAAAATTCTGTTATTGTTTTCAGTATTCTGTAATAATATACTATCTAAAATTTTTTTTATTAATATTTTTAGAAGAATTTTATTTAGTAACTTTAAATTTGTAATAATCAAGTTTTTAAATCAAATTTTGATTATACGTCTTTTTTTACCTTTTCGTATACGAAGTATACAAAGAGAAAGTATTGCATTAGCCAAAAAATTGGAACTCGAGATTTTGACGAAGCTTCACGTTTTAGACCTCCCCGAGTCCGAAAAACACAATTTTAGAATTATGTCTGTCTGTCTGTGAACACGATAACTCGAAAACTATTAAAGCTACGGGGATGGAATTTGGTATGTGATCTTTACACAGAATTTGTAGGTTAAAATTGGTATGACAATTGCTAACATTAATTATAGATCTGTGCCCAAATTTCGTTCCAATCGGTTAAAAAAGACGTTCGAATTGCATATTCAATATTTTTAATCCGATTCTCCATGCGCATGCATACTGGTAGCAATCCCTGTGCAAGCGAAAGGATTACGTCACTTTGTCCTGGAGCCGGCAAGAGTGGAAGCAGTGTATGTATTTATCGCCACGCATCTCTTTGAATATGATTTTCCATCTAAATATTTTACAATCACTATAATCTACAATGTAAAACCTTCTGATAGTCATTGGATTCTGGGTTACAGTAGGTTCGAATTTTTTTACCTTCGCGGGGGGGGGAGCGGAAACAGCACCTTTTTGGGGAAGTATACGAGAAAGTTTAGGGGAGACCACTCCCGCTGGTTATACGTCGTTTTACTTAAGCCTCTTCAAAGTCGTATAGCCAGTGCTTTGTTGAATTTTAGAAAAATGTATATATTTCCAAACAGATTTTTTCCTAGCAACCGATTCGTCTACGTCGTTCAGTCCATTCAGAGAGTAGCCCTCACGGGGATAAGACATAGGAACAATGCGTTTTCACTTTAAAAAATAATTATTTAAATAAAATAAAAATTTTAATATACCACGTTCTTAAAACGGACTAAAAAGTATAAAATAATTTCTTCTAGCCCCATACAGATTTAAAACGAAAAACGTGGGGCTCATGCAATAGATAGTTGATGCATAAATAGTTTATTTCGTCACTAACAATTTTATTGCAATGGAAATGATATGAACTGTTGTGTGAGTTTTCTCAACTGCAGCTATTCCCTACACCCCTTACTATTAAATATAGCATGCGCCCCACGTTTTTCGTTTTAAATCTGTATGGGGTTATAAATCTGCATAGGGCTAGAAGAAATTATTTTATACTTTTTAGTCCGTTTTAAGAACGTGGTATATTAAAATTTTTATTTTATTTAAATAATTATTTTTTAAAGTGAAAACGCATTGTTCCTATTTCTTATCCCCGTGAGGGCTACTCTCTGAATGGACTGAACGACGTAGACCAGGGGTCGGCAACCTATTGAAACGGAAGAGCCTAAAGTTACAATTTACAAAATTTCCCAGTTTTTAAAGAGCCACTAAAAATTTCCGTTTCAATATTATAGTATTTGCTTATATATATATATATATATTTGATTTTTGATTTAAAATAAACGGCTTTAAATACGGAATAATATTTATTCATATAAAAACGCAAATATAGATAGTTACATCAATGGGATAATTGGCTTTGCATGCCTTTTGAAAGTTTGATTAAATCTGGCTTATAATTTGTTGTTTTAAGTTTCAAGCACGACTCTAGATTTTTATTTGTTAGTTGACTTCAAACTTTACTTTTTATTATATTCATGCAAGAGAATGCTTGCTCGCACGAACATGTCGACCCGAAGATCCTCAGCACTCCATATGCCACCTTCTTCACCTCACTGTAGCATTCTAGAAGACTATTACATGCGCCAAATATGAGGTCGCGGAATTTCTTTTAGAGTTGTACACTTGTGCTGCGCGATGTGCATGCATTTCTGGACCTCCATCTCTTCCAACTTGCTCTTGAGTTCCGTGAACTTTCAACTCCACAAGTCTTTGGTTTTTAAATCCAGCAATTTCATTTGAAGCGATCCAGCATCAATTCCAAATGGCTCAATGTTGATCTCATTTGTGGTTGTGTTGAGAGGATTTACTATGAACGCGAAAGCACTTTTGTTTGTTTTGAATTGCTCGAATCTCTCAGCGAATCCATCCTTCATGTTTTTTAAAGCCATGCTAAAGTAATTCGTGTCAATAGTTGCATTGGTCTCATCGCGATATTGCTTCAGATTTTTAAAATGAAGTAATTTACCTCTCTCCATGTCTTCAACAAAAAGAAGTAATTTTTTTTCGAAACAAACTACTTCTTCAAGCAAGGCGTAGTATGGGTTGCCCTTTCCTTGCAGTTTTAGATTTAGTTTCATTGTAGTATCTACCATGAAGTTGAATTTTTGCAGCCATTTGTCTTCTTCGAATTCGAGATGGCCAATGCTTTTTCATTGAGAAATGTTTTTATTTCACTCAAGCACAAAGCAAAACGTTGCAATACGTTACCTCTGGAAAGCCATCGCACTTTTTTGTGCATAAGTAGGTCAGAAAACTGGATATCTATTTCTTCAAGGAAATCTTTAAACAGGCGATGGTAGAGCGCTTTTGCCAAGATGCCGTTAATAATCTTAATTACCAAGTTCATGACCTCAACTATTTCGGCCGGAAATGTTTGGGCACAAAGCGCTTCTTGATGAATTATAAAGTGAAATGTTAGAATTTAGTGGTTTATATTTTTCTGAAGAATTGATGTTACCCCTCTATGTATTCCTGTCATACTTCTGGCTCCATCAGTTGCTATAGAAACGATTTTATTTATATCGATTCCATTGTCTTCCAGGCATTTTTACATAGCATTTGCTATATCTTCTCCACGAGTTTGCCCTGAGAGCGGTAGCAATCCTAGCAGTTCTTCTTTTGGACCTTGGGACGACATATACCTGGCGAAAAGGGTAACTTGTGCCGTGTCCTTTATGTCTCAAGACTCATCAAGTGATAAGGCAGAAGCCAGTTGAATGTCTTCCACTTGCATATGTGTTACATTTGAAGACATTTTAGCAGTTCTATCTTGTACTGTTTTAGCAGATAATGGTAAATCTTTGATTTTTTTCATGATTTCTGATTGGTTTTTAAATTCAAGAAACAGTTCTTCAGATGCACGTATAAAACAATCTTTGACGTACTCGCCATCTGTGAATGGTTTTCCTCTTTTTGCAATTTCTAATGATACTGCAAAGCTTGCCAGATTTACATTATTGGAAGATTGCACCCAGTTACTTAGCATGGAACTTGACTGTTGTTTTATTTCCGGAGCTCTTCAACAGCTTTTTTCATGCGTCACCGGTTGGATATTTGCCAGCAAACTGGGTATGTTTTGTAGTGAAGTGTCTCTCCAAATTGGACTTCTTATTGTGTGCGAGTTTTTCGTGTCAAATGAGACAATTTGGAAGGCCATCTGTGTTGCATATCAATGCAAACGACTCCATCCAATCCTGATTGAATTCTCGGTTTTCTTCTTCAGTTCTTCTCTTTTTTTTACCAGATGCCATGCTAGCGGCGGAGCTGAAAAAATGATTTTTTAAAATTTTACTTAGCTATCTAAAACGGCAAACAACTTATTTACCATTATTACTTCGTTAACACGATCCTCAGATATGTAATCCAGTTATGTATTATATTATACGCGTGCATACCTTTGAGAAGATAATTCGCTTCTAAATCGTATTCTTCTTGAAACAACAAGTGAATAGACACGCAAAAACCGCAAGCGATTAAATTAACGCACATGCAATGTAACGTCGACCGCGCTATCCGAGGATGACTGACTGACAACACGTCTAAAGTCTAGACGTGTTGTCTAGACTCTAGACGGTGGCTGTTTGGGTGAGACGGAAATGGAATGCAATTGGCCGAAAAATAAACATGGTCAGGAAGTCTCATCTCTAAGAACAAAACAATAGTTCAAATTTATTTCATTACGGTCATATTAAGCGTAGCGATTTGTAATTAACGATTATGAAAATAGAAGCTATTGAGAAATTAGGTGCTTAAAAATATATTTTCTTACTTTTTAAGGGTTTTGATAATAAATTATTAATTTTTTCGTATGGAACTGGAGAGCCGCAACTTGATATCAAAAGAGCCGCATGTGACTCGCGAGCCGCAGGTTGCTGACCCCTGACGTAGACGAATCCGTTGCTAGGAAAAAATCCGTTTGGAAATATATACATTTTTATAAAATTCAACAAAGCACCGGCTATACGACTTTGAAGAGGCTTAAGTAAAACGACGTATAAATAACCAGCGGGAGTGGTCTCCCCTAAACTTTCTCGTATACTTCCCCAAAAAGGTGCTGTTTCCCCTCCCCCCGCGAGGGTTAAAAAATTCGAATCTCCTGCAACCCAGAATCCAATGACTATCAGAAGGGTTTTTCATTGTAGATTAAAGTGATTGTAAAATATTAGGTGAAAAATCATATTCAAAGAGATGCGTGCCGATAAAAACACACACTGCTTCCACTCTTGCCGGCTCAAGGACAAAGTGACGTAATCCTTCCGCGTGCACAGAGATTGCTATCAGTACGCATGCGCATGGAGAATCGGATTTTTAAAAAAATGAATATGCAATTTGAATGCCTTTTTATCAACCGATTGGAACGAAATCTGGGCACAGATCTATAAGTAATGTTAGCAACCGTCAT
This sequence comes from Araneus ventricosus, assembly GCA_013235015.1. Classification (NCBI taxonomy): domain Eukaryota; kingdom Metazoa; phylum Arthropoda; class Arachnida; order Araneae; family Araneidae; genus Araneus; species Araneus ventricosus. Next base: position 5,453 of record BGPR01011239.1, read on the forward strand.
ACCAATTTTTATTTATCTAAGCCAAAGGGTTTAGGAGATATAATTTTTACAAGCATGCGATTATACAGTACGACAGACAGTCAACCCTTTGACGGATTTAGCCCAAAATTTTTTACGGACCTACATTCATGATGATAAAACTGTGTACTAAATTTTATCCATCTAGCTATTCAGGGTTTTGAATTATAGTGTTCACATGAACGTGGACCGACAAACAGACGGACTTCCCGTAGACAGATTTTTTCCACAATTTCATGGAAACATACAAATTGTGCCTAAAGATCACATACCAAATTCCACCCCCGTAGCTCTAATAGTTTTCGAGTTATCGTGTTCACAGACAGACAGAAATAATTCCAAAATTGTGTTTTTCGGACTAGGGGAGTTCTGAAACGTGAAGATACGTCAAAATCACGAGTTCGAATTTTTTGACGATTACAATACTTTTTCTTAGTATACTTCGTATACGAGAAAATAAAAAAAGAAGTACAATCGAAATTTGAATTAAAAACTTAATTATTACAAATTTGATGTTACTAAATAAAATTCTTTTAAAATTATTAGCAAAAAATTTTAGATTGTGTATTATTACAGAATACTGAAAACAATAGCAGAATTTTAAAATTTAACATTCATCATGCAAAGGAAGGGGAAAACATAATTTTATTATATATCTTGAGTACTATTTATAGATTTCTTGTTTTATACGATTTATGTGCATGCAGTAATTAATTAAAAATATTTATCCTTTCCTGACTTGCTTATTGTCTATGAGTTTTAATACAGCACCATGAATCGAATTAAATTTATTGTATCTTTTTTCATTAGAGTTTTGGTAAAAAAAAGTTTCAAGTTTTTCAATCGAGTCTATTCGACTTTAAGAGAAATTTGAATAACTTCTCCTTAATATTGTTCATCACGTTATTCCCCTACTTTCTATTAAAACTCCCCTTCTTAACAGGGCATATGAAATAATGACCGAGGCAGAAAATTTTCGAATTTTAGAGAATAGGTAACCGACACTTTGCGCCGTATAAAGCAAGAATTTTAACCTTATAATAATGATAAATGAATCAGGACTGTGATGAAATGACGTTTTACTATAATTCATTCATTTTTTGCATTAGGTTTAATTATTTAGATAGTGACTTATCGAGATTACTCTCTCGCACACTTGTATGCATTCAGTGTTAACTAATTACTATATTTTTGCAGATAATTTTACAGAATTTGACAACTATACAATCATTGCTGAATGTCTCGTTTCTGAAAGAGGTAACTGACTTTTTCTGATATATAATCAAACCCTCTCTATTTTTAGTATTGTGCAGGTGTCCTAACCGTTCATCAGACACTGCAATTCATCAGATTGCATGCTCGTTTCCTTCCGTTCGAACATGTTTTATTCTTAATTTTTTAAATTAAATAGCTAAAATGTGTTTATTTTCTAGTATATGATCAAACCCTCTATATTTTTATCTGTGCAGGTGTCCTAACCGTCCCTTAGGCACTGTATTTCATCAGATTGTATATTTGTTTCCTTCCGTTCTAATATGTCTTATTCTTAATTTTTATAGATAAATAGCTAAAATGTGTTTATTTGCTAGTGTATTATAAATATACCACCACAACCTTGCTAAAGTATTATCGACAAACAAATGAGAAATAATGAAAATAAATCAAGTTTAATTAAAATTTAATTAATTTAGAGATTCATCATACTATGTTAAAATAATTAGAGATTAGAAGCAAATGAATTTGGCGTCAAAATAAACTTCTATATACGTAATAAATATTACGGAATAAAAGCAAAAAAATATGGAACTTAATATAGAGATTCTTGCATAGATTAAACGAAATATTTGCGTCCTGAAAATTATTTTTGCATTTTAAATTATCTTTATATATATAAAAGCACTTAATAGAATGTGCATGTTTGTATATTCATTTTTTGTTCTTTATACGCGTCCAGACTGTTTGACTTACCGAGACTAAATTTGTCACAATGATGGATTAGCAAAAGAGACAGCTAAAGCCGCAATTTTTTTTAAAAAATCGAATTAGATTTTTATTTTTTCGGTGTTAAGTGATTTGTATCATTAATTCGTTATCTGCTTTTTTCCGAATTTTTTTCATATATTCTCTTTTGAAAACCATGATTTTTACATTATTGAGAGTCCAAAATTCCCCATTCTAATAAGAGTGATTTGAAGCTTTCTGTGAAACTTCTCCTGATATTTAGTAATTTTGACGTAGACTTACGTCTCTCCATAGTGGTCTAATGGTGTGTCAAGAAACGAAAAAATTATGACGCTTTTCGCGTTAAAACGCTTATAGCTCTGCAACCAACTAACATAGATAGTTGGTTTTAGTTTGATTTAACAGACAAAGGTGGACATTAAAGATTGCAAAAAGAATTTTAGAATTTGGAATTATGGTTTATTCACAGTCGAGCTGCAAAGTTGGTGAAAATCACGAAAACTTTTGATGACGTCATAGCAACCGATGCGCGCGCACGTAGACTAAGGCAATTCATTCATCGATCGCGAGAAATATTACTCAAGAATTGCTGAATTACGTCAAATTCCGTGCTAAAGTTAAACGCTTATAGATCCGCAACCAAATAACATTGAGAGTTGGTTTTAGTTTCATTTAACAGAGAAAGGTAGACATTGAAGATTGCAAAAAGAATTACGGTTTAATCACAGTCGAGCTGCAAAGTTGGTTAAAATCACGAAGAATTTTACTTAGATAGAGTCACATAGTCACACCAGACTAATAGTCACTTTACACTATAGAGTTAATAGTCACATAGAGCTAGTTTAGTCACAGAAAGTTACAGTTGAGTAAGTTTACGCCCCTCAATCCCAGCGGCCATTTCTCAGGGGCAGCCTATCATCGATGTTTTTAAACTTTTCGGAAACGCCTGTCTTTTCCGAATTATTCGCGTAGCACTTAAAAGAAATTTTATGCTCCAGTGTTTTAATTTATGAACATCGGAAAAAATAGTTGCATCTTTTTCTCTCTTTTTTTTTTCGTTCTCTTAGCGTTTTATTTTGCCTCATATATTTCTCATACTTTGTTCGTTCTAAAAGTTTTTTTAAGTTTGTATTTTTAATCAGCAACGCCGGAAAAATTGTGTAGAGTAGAATTGTTTATTACAAAGTTGTATTAGTTATTGTAAGGTGTATTGTTAAAAAGTTTAAAATAACATTTCTGTTCTCAAACTACTCACGTTTTCATTCAAACCATACTCTTATACGATAATAAAAAGATAGATTTGAAATTTTAATTCAACAAAAATGGATTCAAAGGATGTTTACATTTGTTAGGTAAAAAGCTACTGTCGCTTTCGCTCAGTTTTTCATCTGAAATAAATTTTTCACGTAAATACTTCTTATACCATCTTAAAGAGAAAAAACATATATTATTTTCCTTACAAAATAATGTCTACTCTTGTATAGGTTTATATTGTGTCTGTGTATATGTGCTAGATTACTTCTTTGTCTTTGTTTCAATTATCTGTTGGCATTTTCTTTAGTTTAGATTTGTGTGAAATCCCATCTTTTATATTTGTTATCTGTAACTTCCGCCATTTATTGTGTGTTTTTTATTTTATTTTCATTTTTTTAAATTTTTTGCAGATATCACATTTTTATTAATTTATCTTTTGTTCTTTTAATGGGAAACTTTTTAATTTTTAAATTTTAAATTTTCTTTCAATGCTTTATATATTTTTTCGCCATATTTTCACCATCTGTCTGCTGGAATGTTCCCCTCTCTGAGAGTCAATTGCATTCGCATATTTACGGATCCTACATAGTAGGGAATGAGGTCGCTTCTCACGGCTTCACTTGGCTCTCAAAGTCACGTGACTTGGCTTGTTTCTAAATGACATTGCTTACAGCGCTAAACAGCGCTTACCATTGCTGAAAGTACGGATCCTACATGTGATGTAGGATCCGTACTTACTGCATGTAGGGTGTGAGGACGCTTCTCATTGGTTCTCAATGTCACGTGACTTGGCTTACTTTTAAATGACGTCATAGCTCCACTCTTAGACGGTATTTTTATTATTAATCTGCTATCGCATCATGGAGAGATCAAAACTCTCTTCTAATTATGGTTATGACATGATGAATACATTTTTAGAATAAAACAAATAAAGGGCGAACCTTCAGCATTGGTAAGTACTTTTTAGTTTCACGACGTCATTTAGAAGCAAGCCAAGTCACGTGACATTGAGAGCCAATGAGTAGCGTCCTCATTCCCTACTAGTAGGGAATCCGTATTCCCTAGTGTAGGATCCGTAAATATGCGAGAGTGACGTGGTAGGAGTTGGTTTCTGCACAGAGCGTGCATTCTTTTGTAAGAGTTCTCGAGGTGAACTCCGATTGAGAAATTATGAGTAATCTTGAACGTAAAACGTTATTGTACATGTGTATATAGCTCCTATTTCATCGTATACTAGCTGAAAATCCGGCGTTGCTCGGGATCCATATTTTTTCACATACCAGCCTCCTGTTTTTTTCCCTAAAAATATTGTCACCAACTTTCCCCAACAAACGTAAATCTTCTTTGAATCTTTTCTTCATGAAATAAAACTTTCAAATATAGCCTTTTCATTACCTTATAACAGTATAGTTTGGATGAAAATGCGAGAAAATTAAAAAAGGACATTTATTTTAAACAATATATAATTAAATAAGAAACACAGTTTTACAATGTACAAATACACTTATACTGTATAACTTGGTTACTGCAAAGCTTCTAAATAAAATGTTTTATAAATCAGATAAAGAAAGTCAAAACCGCTTGAGGACAATTCTCACTCGAAAGAATTTCGCTGAAGAGGAATGCTCGAACAAAAAGAGTACTTTTTACCTCAGTTAGGGGAATAAAAACCAAATATAAATACTCTCTATTAATTAATACTATAAATAAAGTCAAACTGAAACTCACATCGCGTAGTAACTAAACTAACGACATTGGATATTTGAGTGCATATTAAAAGCGACGAAATAAAAACGGAAGTTAATTGTATGCTACGAAATAACAGCGGAAGTAAGAACACTACCTTGACCAAACAAAGCAATAATTTTTAAACTTCTACAGCGGTAAAAACACTTGAATAAATGATTTGGTGAATAAATTTGATTTTATAACAATAGAAAACATTGTTACAATTTTCGTTTAAAATGAATTTTGAAACGTTAATTACATTTAGAGGAAACATTGTACAACAATTAAATTGGTATCATTAGAAAGATAATGTTTTGCACTTTAAGGTAATGTAAAAATAATTTTCGTACCATAAGTATTTCAGAAGAAATTGGTGGAAAACGTCTAAAAGTAGCTTAATTTTTGTTATTTAATTAAATAAATAAAAATCTAATTCGAATTTTAAAATAATTTTTAGGGCGTTAGGGCTTCGTCGTGCTAATCCATCACGGTGCCAAATTTGGTCGTCGCAAGTCCAACGGTGTGGACGTGCATAAAGAACCAAAAAAACGAACAAACGCACAAACACGTACTTTCCACTTTTATACATAGATAGTAGTATTAATAAACTAGTGTGAAAAAAGTGAACTTATTGAAAGCTGGAGTACACAGTTATTGCACTCATTTTATTGTTCCGTCAAATCCATGTGTTTTTACCACTGCTAAAGTTTTGATGAAAAACACTGCTTTCACATTACTACAGAATTTTTATTTCATCGCATGCACTCCTTTTGATACGCAATAAGTATGTTTTTAATAATATTAATTCTAACTGCCCCACAATTTTTTCTTCCAAAATTCACTTGAAATATCATTTGTAATAAAGCTTTCTATTTTAATTTTATTCAAAATTTATTGTTCCATCAAACCCTTCATTCAAGTATTTTTGCCACTGCTAAAGTTATAATAAAAATAATGCTTTCACATCCGTTTCAGAATTTGTATTTCATAACATGCACGCCTGTTGATATGGAAGCACGGCCAGCCACTGACTTTAACTTAAATACTCGCTCTAAAATGATGTTTCGTTCAATTTTCTCGACGTTTTTAACTATCCTAATGAGTGTGTAAACTAATTCAAGGTTACCGAGTCACATTCCTACTGAATGGAGACGACCTAAAGGGGAAAAGAACGAATACTATGCGATGTTTTCCGGTCAGGCACACAAACACCAAAAAGAAGAGTATAATACGTAGGGTCATGCCAATAAAACCCATGATATGTGGATGCTTCTGTTGTTGGCGTGGCAATGATGGGAGGGAAAAAATAGAATTCCAGGGGTTGTTGGTCTCGCAACAGGTGGTTCAAAGCACTGAAACAAAAGGATAATGGGGTTTAGCGTTAGGGGTTATAACGATAAAAGACAAAAAAGAGAGAGAAAATGAACTATTTTTCCCATGTTTTTAAATCAAAACAGGAAGCATAATATTCTGCCACGCGCTACGCATATCGTTTGCAAAAGAAAGGAATTTCCGAAAACTTTAAAAAATAACTAAAAATCAGTTTTAAAGAAGCTTCAAATTACTCTCATTAGAAGGGAATTAGAATGTAGGGTATAATTCTAATTATTATAATGTAGTAAAAAATAAATGTGAAAAAATGCATGAAAAAATCTCTGAGAGTGGTTTAGAAACATAAGAAAGACATTAAATTACAGATATTTTTTCCCATTTCAACAGTTCTTGTACGATATATGTAAACTTATCGTATTTTTTTTCTCAGCCGTGGCTGCAGCTATCATTTGGATGGTAATGGGGGCAGTGTATGTGATTTTTTTGATTGGCCTTGCATGTATGAAGCTGTGGAGGTTTCTACACTAGGTAAGTAAATTTTTACCGTGTTTCATTCAATGTGTTGTGATTAAACGAAAAGATTATATATAGTGAAACCTCGCATAACGAGTGACTCGCATAATGAGCAAAATATATTGTAAAACAATGACTCGGTTAACGAGCACGTTTCGCATAACGAGTGATTGGCATAATGAGCAAAATATATTGTAAAAAAATGACTCGGTTAACGAGCACGTTTCGCATAACGTGTGATTCGCA
>BGPR01011239.1:12515-49451 GCA_013235015.1 Araneus ventricosus
ACGTGTGATTCGCATAATGAGCAAAATATATTGTAAGAAAATGACTCACGAGCACTTAATGAAGACTGACTTAACGAGAAGAAATGACTTAATGGGCACGTTTCGCATAATGAGTGACGAGGAGAGGGGAATTCCCGGAGTTTGCGCCTGCTACTGCTATAGCCACGGAGCTTTTATTTTGCTTTAATTCTTATCAAACTAGGTGTCTAGTACTTGTGCGTGCACTTTTAACAGTAACTTGCGCTAACTGTTAATCGAATGAGATATTTTGTTTTGATTTCTTTTTTCTAGCAAGAAACGTTTTGAATGGAACGAATGACTGTTTTCTTCATTTTCTGATTCCAATAATATATAAGCCCATAGTTTTTAAAACTATTTTTTGGCCTTGCGTTTACAATTGTTGAAACGCTACGTCACAAATTATGTGACGTATTTGAGTGAAACAACGAGTTGGGTGACGTATTTGAGTCAATGACGTAATGTAAATGACTTTTAATAAGAATAGAAGAACAGGTACATCAGTCCCTGTTTAGCACTTATTCCTCTTATAATTTCTGAAAATCCTATGAACATTCCATACTGGTTGATTCTGCATAAAAGATAAAATGAAGATTATTCAGGCTCCTTAACGATCTTATATATAATTTTTTTTGAATAAATGTTATACGTAAAATTTTTTGAGTTTATTTTTTTCGGCATGATACGCATTATCATATTTTACATTGATTTCGATGGGAAAATTTGTTTCGCATAACAAGTAAGCTTCTGGAACGAATTATGTTTGTTATGCGAGATTTCACTACATATTGTAACTATACAACTAAATGTAATAAATTCAAAAGAAGAGGAAAAATGTATTATTGTATTCTTGTTGTTTTAGAATATCGTCTCCATAACAGAAAAAAATCCTGAATAAGTGTATCGTCATTATACAAATGCTTCATATTTATTGGCATAAACATCTTTTTCTGTTACAGAGATTATATTTTTTTTTCGGACTGGTCATACTCATCTGCATACCGGCGATATCAGGTTGAACATATATAAGATCAGTAGGTGTTCATAGCATACTGCACGCAAAATAAATTGTCGAATTCGTACCAAAAAATTCTTCACCTGCAATAAAACTTTGCGCTTAACGGTACTGGAATTTAAAAAAAAATTCTCGTCAGCAAACCATAAAGCTAAAGTTGATTCCGTTAATCCGGAAATATAAGGGAAAGAATATTTCTTCCTCTATTTTCATGATTATAAGAGCTGCAAGAATCAAAGCGGGTGGAAGAGACTGCAAATGACGTGAGATTTCCAACAAGGGGTAACATACGTAGGTTTAAAGATACTTTAAGTTACTGGAGAGGAGAGGAGGGGAAGGAATATCATTTTTCAGATCATAATTTCTAAGCACTTGCAGCTATCGAAAAAATTTAAACGCAAAATTGTTCGTTCTGATAATTTGCCTAATTTGAATTTTCTTCCTATTTTCCTATTCCTAAAGGAATTATGGGAAAATGAAAATTTCCACCCCCACACCAGCACCATTTCCACCCTCTTTGAGCTGGATGACCCATCTACAAATTCGACCGAGATTTTCACTATCCTTACAGCATATATAACGCTGGTTAAAATCAAATCAAAATTATTCCAGTTATCGTGTTCACAATTTAACATGAGCAAAAGCTTTATGCAACTTTTGAACGAAGAACGGTTTGGGTTTCTAGAGGTCATGATCGGTGAAGGTCTACAGAAATTTTCTGGAAGTCGTGTCAAGAGAACCACTGTAATAGGTAGACTTCCTATAAGGAATTTACCTAACTGTTCCTGAAGGTTTTATCATAGGAAGCTTTCGCAGCAATAACTGCAGAAAAAAGATAACAGGATTTTGAAAAGTATATCTCCATTTCACCAAATTCCGTATAATGTATTGGAATGCGTTGATTCATATTCCATAATATAATTCCAGTTAAAAATTTGCACAATTCGAAGGCGATAAACAGTTTGTCCAGCGGTTAGCCGCGCATGTAGCTAGGTACTTTTAGGTCAGATCAAGTTACAATTGTTCTGAAATGCGTCACTTCTTTCAGATTCGTAGGACATTTCTAACTACACTATCTAACTTTGGTGATAAGGTTACTACTGAAATCTGAAGATTTATGTAACAACTTCTCAGCGATGGATATGGTAACGAAACAGAGTGAGCCGAAATAATTTTCTTATAATCAATTTCTGGTGTGTCCCCTAAATGACCTCGTGACCGAACCGTCACTTTAAAATGTGAGTTCAAGCTTTTTCATCACATAGTCGAAGTTCAAGTGCATTTCCACCAGCCTTTCTAGAGAATTTCGAAAAAAAGAATGAGTAAGTCCGAAAGTGCCCGGATCCTTTTGATCATATTGTGTATATAGTTATCGTAAAATAATGCAAACACAAAATTAAAAAATATTGAAAATACAAAACATAAACATTACAAAAAATAGATTACAAAACATATTACATTTTTGCATTTGCTCATAAGCTGCATCAGAAAACAATGTAAACAAGAAGCGAAAACCAATGTCAAAAACAAGATAATTCGACAAAATTGGAAAAAATAAAATAATAGAAAGAATATCATGGTAAACCGCACATCAAGAGAATATTTCAGAATTTACTTCACAGCCTCAGCATTACTCGCAGATATTGCTGTATAAGTACCGCGCACTAAACAATTGCGCCACGGGGGGATAAGAAATATTTCCCACTGATATTCAAAGTGATTTTTCTCTGCATAATAGCTAATGAATAAACCTTGAAATAAGCTGTTATCCCTCCCAAAGAGCACCAACTAATCTTTGGTATTTCCCAAAACTACGTGCACTACATCCTTGAATGAATTCTAAGCTTCCTTTACAATTTCATTCATTGCGTCTGTTAAGAAACAAAAAGTAAATGTTATCTAATGTCAGGCCCTAGAAATACTGCCTCTTTTAATTTGGTCCCAGATAATTTTGGGAGCTTTTAACGACAATAATTGAAGCGCTTTTCTTATGGCAAACTCTTAACAATTTTTTTCTTCCTCTCCAGTTTGATGAGTCTTTGTGACAGTAGAACCTTCCTCCCAGGAACCAAATTTTTGTTAACAAGAAGTTTTCATTCATTTTTCTCCCATTGATGTGGTCGTTTTCGACTACCCCATGAGCAAAAAACCGCAGATATTTCGTGCAATGTGATTATTGGCTTAGCTCTATGGTTTAAAATTTTGAAATCCCAGCAAGCCATCCACCGGTGTTCAGTTTGTTTCATTTTCTACAGTATTAGAATTAAATAATTTTATTATTATTATTTTGATCAAGATATACTGAACGCCGAACAGGATTGGAAACAAATTTACGGTCATTGTGCAGCGCGACTGCCTTGAACCCAGCCTAGAGACACTATTCCACCAAAAAAACTTTACCTTCTTACAAAACAATAAAGTAATAAATAATAATGTATAATTTCTCTCTCGATGCCTATACTATGAAATTTGTGTTATAGGGGATGAAAAAGAAATACTATTTCGAGAAAAAGTTAAATATTTAAACCCCAGGCAGTGACAAATTTCATCATAATTAAGTGTTGAAACATTGCGTTTGCAGAAATATCAGATGTGGGAGATTTTTAACTTCTTTCCCTGCTTTTAGCAGGCGATAATGTAAAGAAAAGGCTCAGAAGGTTTAGAAGTTGTTTGGTTGTAGATCTGCATCAGTTGTATTAAATTATTCAACTTGATCAAAAGAATTATTAATATACAGTGCCGGCCTTAGGAAATGCGGGGCCCTACGGAAAAGAATCTTTGTGCATTCCAGAAAAAAAATGAACATATTTCAAAATGTGTGCCTAAAATGAGTTAATAAAACAATAAGATATTTTATGAGAGAAATATTTCAAAATTTGAACTTTAAATCTAACTGCCTTATTTAATTCTTTCATATTTTAGAATATTCGAACTTTTTTTCAAAGAAAATTAAATCGAAAATGTTTTTTTTCAATATCATTTTAAAATATTGCTTGCAAAACTTTTTAATCCTACAATAATTAAACTCCCCTCAGCTGGAAGATAATTTTAACCATCTCTGGAGATATCTTTTGAAACCCTGTACAGTACCTTCGAACAGAACAAGTGCACTTAAATTCTTGTTCTGTAGATAGGAATTACATACAGGAAATAAAAACCATATTAATTACACTATTTTACTAATTCGGCAGCAGCGAAAGTACAATGTATTTGTTTGCAGGCCGCAGGAATCAGATTTTACACCGGGGCGAGGCCCCTTGGGTGCGGAGCCCAATTAAGAGCAATTGGTCCAATCGGCTAAAGGCCGGCCCTGTTAATATACAATACAATTTAACAAAAGAATGGCAAACGCACCACAGTTTTCACATTTGAGAGATCACAAGAAAAGCACTATTTTCTAATGCATTTGAGACGTAAGGAAAGCACAGCAAATTAATTCAAATAAATTCTATTTTTTTATTTTATGTTTTAAATTTGTATTCTATTTTCAGATTTCTAATCGCGAAATCGTAAAAGAAACCGCATGTTGAATGCAATTGTTTATTTATTGCGTTGAGTAAACAACTTTATAAATCTAGTTTTCTTTTCAGCTATTTACTACAGGAATGAGGGAATAATATGGACTTGCAATGCTTTTCCTACCGTCCGCCATAGATGATTTTTATGCCACCTGCTCTTAAACACTCCAAACGTTCAACTATAGCCAGCATTACCAATTCTGACATCAGCGCCATCTAGACGGCTTGAGATGTGACTTACAGTTCAGCCAATTGTCAATCTGTAAATCAAGAACATTTATAGTGGTCAATTATAGCATTCCAAGTGCTAGTAAGCAGATTTGATTCATTCACAAGTTCCAAATGGATTATATACAAATTTCAACTAAACGAACATTAAAGGGAAATGAAGGTGACAGCCGATCAGAAGAAGAACACATAGTATTAGCATTGCTATCGTTCCTAAATGGAATTCACCATTCCATAATGTAACCAGGAAAATGGCGAATTTTAAAACATTTGTATGATGTTCATAAAATAATGTCATTATCAAATAGGATTAGGCAATTTTTAACATCATCATCTCTTACTGCCCAAATATCACTTTGTATGATTAATGAATGCGACATGCTTTTTCAATCATCAATAGCTGAAGGACATAGTGGCTGCACTTTTATTTTCTCAGCAGCAACCAATTTAATACTTCTCACAATGATAATAGTTCGTCAGACCAAGAAGCGCTGACTTTTACAATATAGTTTGGTACAAAATACTTTATGCTATAATCAATTATGGAAATATGTATAACAGGTTGTTTAATGGAGCCCATAGCTCTAAAGAGGGCTTAATCTCCAGTACTAATGTTGAAGTTCAGGTTTGATTCAGTTTTAGAAGTTGTTGCTTCCATGGGTGATGAGGAAGCAGCGAAGGGGAGCAAACTGTCCTTTGCGTTTCTTTCACTTTTTTCTTCACTTCTTCAACTTTCGCGGTACTCCGAGGCTGTGGGAGAATAAAATTTCTCTAGTCTTGTCCAGTATTTGAGTTTGTTTTTTAATTTAAAATTTCGAAACAGAACAAACAAAAAATAATCACTGTTTCAGGACTGCTTAGTATTGTTGATATGAGAGATATAAATAATGAAAAATGGGATTAGAGAAAATATTCCTTGGTCTTTTGACCTCTGGATCGGAAGAGTATCTTTCTATTTGTTTAATTGCAACATTATCTATGGAGTCTAATCCATTGTAAAATTTTATTGCTATTTCTATAATGAAATCTAGTAAGGAGGTTAAATTAATAGCGGCTCTTATATCGTCGTTGCGCATGTACTGTCTGGCTTTACAAATTTGTCTAATAATACTATTTTTAAGTTTTTGCAAGAAATTTAAATTAGATTTTGCTGCTAAAAACCCCATTACTAGACGGAAAATCGAAGTATAGACGAGCAACTTATTTTCTCTTTTCAAATATTAATTTCGTGAAAATAGGGATAGAGTTTTCTGGAAGTAGCACGAAATTTACTTTTTATAGCGGTGATATGTTTTTCCCATGTTAATTTAGAATCAGTTGTGACATCAAGTTATTTTGCTTGCTGAGACCATGTAATTGCATAATCGCTAATGTGTATATTAAATTTAAGCTTTTTTTCCTCCCCTTGGCAAAGAATACAGCGTCAGTTTCTTCGACATTCATGGTTATTTTCCATCTAAGGAACCAGTCGTTTAGAAGAGCTAGATCTCTATTTATTGCAACTTCCATATATATATAATATTAAGTACCCAAAGGTGCTCAAAATTGTTTTCTGGAACGCAAATGAGATAAAATCTCAAATCAATAAGTTTAGATTATTTGTAAACAAGTACTGCCCGATGCTATACTCCTTCAAGAAACCCACTTGAGACCAGACCGAAAACTATCCTGGAAAATTATAATTCCTACTACTCATATAGAACTAATCAACATCCGCCACACACCAGTGGTGGAACATCAATTTTAATTAGAAATAATATTCCACATAATCAAATTACCACTCTGAACCTAGTTGGGTGGAGGCATGCGTTCTTGCAATTAATTTAAAAAATCAGGATCAATTACATTAACCTCGATTTACGTCCCCCCCACTTCTGATACCTCTATCTTCACCTTTGATATTAAAGTTTTATTGTAAATCAATCCTAATCAAATACTCTGCGGAGATTACAAAGCTCATCATACCTCCTGGGGTTGCAATTATGACTGCATAAGAGGAAATTCCCTTAAAGCATTTTCTCTACAGTTGGGACTTGAAATCCTTGAGTCAGGCCCCGCAACTAGATTCGGCACAAACTTTGCAAATACCATTAATGTCGCAATAGTTAAAAATTTCCTCTATCCATATGAAATTCAATCTATTCCAGAACTCAGCTCTGACCATAATCCAATTACAATTAATTTCCTTCTGCAATACTCGATCCTTAAATATCCTGCAAAACTTTAAACTAACTGGAAAAAATTTAAAGGCACTCTTTAAAAACTCTAAATTCATTAACCCGCATTTTGTGAACACAGCAAAGAAACTTGATAGTATAGTCTGTAATCTTGAAGATGAAATGATTAATGCCAAGACCTCCACATCTAAAACAGTTAAAGAAAATTACATCTATCATGATAATAAACTTAAGGAATTGCACTCTGAGAGAGATCGTGCCAGGAAGATGTTTCAAACCTACCGTGATCCAGTTCACAAGAGAAAACTTAGCAAATTAAGCAAATAAATTAACAAACTTGATCAAAAAATTGAAGTTGATTGTTGACTTGAAGAGTTCAAGCAAAAATTGAATCCCATAATTTAATGGACCGAACGGTATTGCTAACACCGGCATAAAAAAAGCAAACTACTTGGCCGAAAGCCTTGAGACACAATTCACTCTAAACAATATTACCAATCCTGACACTGAGAAATTAGTCGCGGGCTCTGTCATGCGCTTTCGCACCGAAGCGAATTCAATCTGTAGAGACATGGATTCCCCCTCTAACATCTGAAGTCCTGGACTGCATTAAAAGTCTAAGAATAAATAAAGCCCCAGGCATCGATGGAATAAATAATAAAATGATTAAAAACTTACAGTTACATACTATTTTAACAATGACCAAAATTATTCATAAGGTTATGACCCTTGTTCACTTTCCCATTTGGTGGCAAACAGCCACTGTAGTTCTAATTTTAAAACCAGTGAAAAAGCCCACAGATACAATCAGATATCGACCGATCTCCCTATTACAAAGTTTAATCATAATTGCTGAGCACTTTATTCTAAAACAACTAAAAAATTATCATAAGGAAAATATCATACTTTGTCCTGAACAATTTGGTTTTCGCAATAAACTATTTACTTCGCACCAACTTACTAGAGTCGTTGAATACATCACATAGGGGTTTGCCAATAAACAGAAAACAGGCATTATTTTCCTCGATATCCAGAAAGCGTTTGACAGGGTCTGGTAAATTGGACTAATCCATAAACTTGTACACTACAAGACCCCCCTCCCTCCTACTTTATCAGATTCTTATTTATTTGAAAGAAAATTTGCAGTTAGTGTCAAAAAAATTTCAAGCATCAAAAGCATCAATGCCGGCACAAGAGTCGAAAATAGACCCGACTTTTTTTTGCCCTGTATATTAATGACATACCCAAACATTTCAGTACCTAACTATGCATGTACACAGAAGACATAGCAATGCTAGACCGGAAGAAAAACCCCAAACATATTCAAATTGGACTGGTTCATTAAATGGAAAATAAAAATCAGGGTCTCAAAAACTGAAGCTATTATGCTTCTAATGAGCGGAGTTATTCCAGTTTTCTCTCCATTAAAATTAATGAAAAAATTATCCCCTGGTCTCATGAATTTAAGTATTTAGGATTTATTCTAGATTGTAAATTAATTTAGAAACTACATTTTATCTACCTTAAAAATAAATTTCGAGAAACCGCGCGTAAAGTTTTTCCATTAATATCTCGGAAATCTAAAATTTCTAGGGACACGAAGTTACTTATTTGCAACATCTATTTGGGTCCCATTTAAACATATGCCTGTCCAATCTGGGGTTATGCCGCCAAAACCAACATTAAAATGATTGAAGTTCAAAATGACTAGGTAGTTCGGTTAATCTGTAATGCACAATGGTTTATCTCCAACTCCGAAATTAGTAAAGCACTTAACTACCCATCTCTAAAAGAATTCATTGTCAAAAAGCAATAAATTCTTTAATAGTCTCGATACGCACGCAAATGCAGCAATTCAACTTACACCTAATTATATCCCCGATCCCAAAATAAAAAGACCGAGTATTCTCTTGTAATAGTAGTGTACCTTCTCTTCTCCCCTTAGCTTGTTTACATTCCTTAACGAGCATTACTTGCACTCACTTTTTTATTTTTCTCTCCCATGGCGGGTAGTAACTCTTTTTCCAAGAATTTTCCCTCTCCTCAGGTAATAGCCAATCACAGTTTAACTCTCACATTTTCACTCTCCTCTACTCAGTCTCAAGAACTTATCTGTTGGCCACCACTACAGCCCTGTTTTTTCAGAATTTTTTTCAGTTTTCCTCAGAAGTACCATGCGAAGTAAATAGCTTCTCAGAAGCTCCAATGTACGCACCCGCGCCCTGCCTCTCCTCACTGCTGAAATGAATCCTATACAGCTCTTTGATAGATATTTCTCGTCATGCTGGACTCAGTAATCGTCGAGAATGCTGCTAGCCCCTTTTAGAGGGGCGGGTACTCCAGAATTCGTCCAGAAATAATAATTTTCATTGTTTGCAAGTGTGGTTGTGTCATCCGCTTATATCCTTAGAATTGTTTCATTATATTTTGATTTGTCGTTTAGAAATAGGAAGTACAGTGTTGGTGAGATTCCCTCTGTCTGTGGAATACCTGCTTTCATTACATGTGTGTCCGAGAAAGCATTTTTAACTTTTATTTAATTTGCCTTTTATATAGATATGATGCTATAAGAGGGGTGGGGATTTTGTTCTTCATCAGTTTATGTATCTTGCTTATCCAGGAAGACTCCGCCGGTTTGATTCTCCTTCATAAGCCCGGCAGTGATGAATTTGTTACACGTAATAGTTATTGAGTTGCCGAAAGGGATTTTCTGAAGTTAAATTTTTCTGTGTCTAGTATTCTGTTTTTTCAATATATTCATCAAGCTCATCAATAAGGCATTTATTTGCATGTAACCTTTTACGCTTTGTTTATTTAATCAGACACCAACTGTGAACAACTGAACAAAATGCAAAATTATGTTTTTCTTAGCATTAAGCTATGAAGTGTTCAGAAATGCAAGATGCAAAATCCCCTACCCTCAACCAGCGTATTTTTTAACTTCTGTAATGTCTGTATTCTAAATGTCAAACAATTTTTTTGTTAGAAATATGCGTCTTTTTATTTAATTTTCCCAACGTTGTTGGGAGAAGAGAGATTGGTCAATATGGAAATGAAATCGTTATATACTTTTAATTTTTTTAAAGCGATAGTTTACTACTACTTACAATAGAAGCTAATGTGTGTTTATGTGTTGCCGCTTTATAGGAAAGACTATTGTATCAAAAGCTACCAAATTTCGTACAAACATATTTTGAAGCGTGGAAATGTGCAGCTTGGAGCAATATTTTTTTAGAAAAATTCATTAGGATTTTAATTAATAAAAAAGATAGGCGAATGTTTGACGTTTTTCCGCGCCAACTTCCGAAAATGTTACAACGCAAAATCTTTTTTAAACCATCTAAAAATTCATACAATGCGTTATGAAATTATAAGACCGCTAACAAATTGGTGCATTTCAGATTTTCAAATTCAAATTTTCGTGTTTATTTAAAATTAAGTGTGAAACACTTTCTGTACTATTTCCATCTTTAAAAATTAACTTAAATTTCATTAAGATCTACTCATTTTTCTAAAAATTAAATAAAATGTCTTTCAAAAAATTACATGACCGACTGAGAAAATAAGCACATTATGTATTACATCTAATCATTATAAAACGCATTCGTTATTTCTTGGATGAATCACCTGAGAAGCAAAGGTGCTGGTTTTGATTGGGTTGTCCACGATTTATTTGAAGATACTGGGGGGGGGGGGTCGAGAGTTATCCAAGGGCGAATTGTATTATAATTTGTTTTATAACGATGCTGGTAATTCTGAAAGAGAAATAACTAGGTAATGAAGCGTTCTAAAACTGTTATAATTAGAAAAGATGATTCAAACAAAATAAAACGATCTGGCAGAAAAATGGTTATTACAGCATGAGAAGATCAACAAATTTTTCGACTATTAACTGAAAAAAGATCTTTCGATTCGTGAAATTAGGAATTGTTTCATCCAAAAATTTCCACATGTCGTAGTTCGAAAGAATCTTAAATCAAGTACTGATAATAAATTTATGAAAATGAAGAAATCACCTAAGTTATTGAAACATCATCCAGAAGAAAGACTGAAATTTGCTGAAAACGTAGTGTTATGGAAAAATGAGTGAAAACAATCGTTTTATTTATGGGAAAATCAAAATAGTAGGTCCAGTCGGATTAAAAACTACAACGCACCGAAGTTTGAAAACACTGAGATCTTGCACTCCGTCTAACAAACACATCGTTTGTCGTCGAGTGGAAACAAATTATAAATTATATTTTCTAATGAAATGACATTTAATATTGACGGTCCCGATGGCTACAAATACTATTGGCATAACTTAAGGAAGGAACAGAAAGAATGCTTCAGTTGAAAAAGGTAGGAAAATCAATAATTGTTTGGGTTGCCTTCAGTCATGATGACTTATGAGATTTACCGCAAATTTCAGAACTATGGACTCAGAAAAATATTAAGCTGTGCTATAATATTAGCTTAAACAAGTTGAGCCTTTATTAGGAGGTGCTAACTGTATATTTTAGCAAGTCAATGCTTCTTGCCATACATCTAAATCCACCCAGGAATGGTTTAGAAAAGAAAAGTTAATGATTCGCCATGGCCAATTCAAAGTTCAGACTAGAGCCTCAAAGCCTTTAGAGTACATTAATACCAAAGTTTGAGCTAAGAATAATCAATTTTCTTCTGCTAGTGAACTGGAAGTAACCATTATAGAAGAATGGGACAATATTTCCGAAATTGAGCTTAACTATCAAGCCATTTCAATGAAAAACAAAGTGTTTGAGGTAATCAGGAAAATGGAGGACCAATTACATATTCATTTTCATACTTTTTTTGTTTTTAAATAATTGTCCTTAGAATTTGTTAACAGTGTATATTTAATAACTTTTTATATTTTTCATAACTTAATCATTTATTGTGTTTTTCAAAATTATTGAAACCTAATTTTAAGAAATATCTCATTGAAACCTAATTATAAATCTTGTAATCTCATATTTCATGTGTTTTCTAAATTATTGTCAAAACCTATATTTATATCTTAATTTCCGAAATTAAAACGGTCTCACAATTTTTTTGCGGACTGTATAATAACAATTAAGATGCCGTACCATTTTTTTCACTAATTTTCATATTTTTTAAAAATTATTTTTAAATTTATTTGACAAAATTACAATTCATCATTGTAATGAACAGAAATCGTTTTGATTGTTGCTACTAGTACTTAATCCTGAGTTTTTCTTCCTTTGCATCAACGATTTAGGCACACCTCATATTAATAAAACAATGCTTAAATAATTTTAAGCGAACATTTTTCAAAATTTTTGAGCTTCTGCTAAAATTTTGTTATAATTATTGTTACGGTTTAAGTCAAAAAGCAAACAATGACGAAGATTTTTTAAATTGCTAGCATTTTTAATTATTGCTTCTCTCTTTCTTATTATATAATTCAATGTATAAAAAACCATATCGCTCTTATAACCTGGTGTTTTGATTTCTTATGTAATATAGTGAATTTTTATTGAATCAGAAAAGAAAAATCCTCAGAAATATTAATAATATTGTGAATATATTCGATAGCACACACAGAACTTCGATTCTAAATCATTCTAATTAACATACTTATATTTTTATGAACATGTTTCGATTCATCAAGCAAATTATTGAAAAACTTGAAGTTCAACTACTTCCCGTTTTAAATGAAAGTTAAAATTACGTTAAAAATAGTTTTATTCGATTTTATAATGATTTAATATGCTGAATACCCACGCATATTTATAAATGAAATACATAATTTAAATTGCAGTTCGACGATTGCTATTCGAAGATTCAGGTTTAAGAAACAGCAATTTGTGGAAAAACCTTTATCATTTTGTTTCTGTTTGAGACCAATAGAAATTCAACACGATGCACTGTCGATATCCTTTTAAATCTTGATGGTATCCGAGTGGAATTTTATACATGCTGCCCTATATATCTGATCTCCAAAATATAAAAGAAAAAATTATGCCGTTTCGCAGGTGCGCAGTAAAAAATTATTTACTGCAAGTATTCATATTTCCTCTAAAATTCAATGTATTTATTTTACATTTCAATACAATGCTTCGCCAGCATATTGTCACATATTCTGTAAGTGACGTATAATTTGGTTCATATCTATTCATGTTATAAGCAAGAAATATGCGGAAAAATTTGGGATTTTTTAATAAATCCTTTTTATTTTCTCTAATATACATGCTATTTTTATGAGAATGCATGAAAGCAACGTTATGAAATTTGCAAATCATTATCAGCTTTCTGTTAAACAGGGTGAGCCAAAATAATTTTATTCTTTATCAATTCCTAGTTGGTCCCCTAAATGCCCTCGTGGCCGAATATTCACTGTAAAATGCGAAACCAAACTTATTCATCTCACGGTTGAATTTCAAGTGAGGTTTCTTCCAGTATTTCGGGAGAAATTTAAAAAAGTAAATAACAAAGTGCTCTGATTCTTTTGATCAAATAGTGTAGGTATACATATAGGTGATAATTATAAAATTATGGAAGCAAAGAATGCAATTCTGAAAAGTAAGTATGTTTTCTTAAGAATTACTTGCTATTATAAAACAATAGAAGGGAAAAAGTATGGCTAAGAGAAAAGAAGGAATTGTTGAGGTATAAAAAGTGAGAGACATGTTATTCGACTAATTAAAATTGCACACTTTGTTCCTAATTTCAATCATAGCTTTTCATTTATTTGAGTATTCATTCACTAATCGTTACAAACTGCGATTCATAATAGTGCCAGTATAAATTAATCTAAATTGCCTAATGGTAGCACTGAATTACCTAAGTTACAATTCAAGAAATTAATTAATGATTTTGATCTTATATAGCAATGTTCCCCAAACTTTTTTGTACAATGCCCCACCTAAACCTCTCTAAGATTTTTATGACCCTTATGTGACGTAATACATAATTTTTAAAATTCAAAAGTTAAATTGTTCCTTGAAGAAACTTAAATTATAAGTTTTTTATTAAATTGTTGACAAACACAGTAAGTAAATTTTCCATACGTGATGGAGAACTGAAATTCAAGTACAAAATAATTTTAATGAAAGATTTTCCATGTCATATTAATTATTAGTATTATTATTTATTATTTAAATTTAGCGAGATCCTTGCGCTTGCTGCTAAGAGATTTTATAATAGTTTCCAATTTAATTAGCTTCAGTCTGAAGTTTCCCTTTTATATTATTATCCATAGATTTTTTTTTCTTTCTTTTTTTTATTTTCGAATCCCCCCCCCCAATAGTCAAACTACCTCCCTGTGGGGCGTGTGCCCCACGTTGGGAAACACTGCTACAGAGGATGATATTAGTTTATATTTCATTGCCTTTAGAATAAGCCGAGTAGATTGTGCATTTCATTGGTTTCTTCCAAGTGATATAGCTAAATTATTGTCTAGAAAGACAAATGAAGATTCTCAAGATTATGTGTGTGCTAAACGAGTTGCTTTTCAAAGCGGAAAGACTTCGACAATTTTTTTCGTAGCTTTGCAAGAATGTTAACCTTCTGACTACAAAGAGTTCTCAAAATCTGAGTACAGTTGTATACGGAGGTTTGCTTACTAATTGATATGTGGAACGGATTCGTCCGCCCCGTTCCCCCTTTTCTCCTCACTACTTGTGGTGGGAGATATGAATGGCAGGCCTTTCATCTGTCATCTCTCCCCTAAGTGTCCCTTTAATGACCACTCGCCCAACTGCCTTCTCCCCCATTCGGAACAGCAACCGGCAGAAATTCGCCCCACTAGTATAGAAGTTGCATGGCCTGATACGACCGGATTAGGACTCAGAGTGTTAATAGTGCTTGGCGTGATTTTTATTTTGAACTGAGAAATTTCTTTAACGATTGGTTATCAGAATTAAATATTATACTGATCGCACAGTTATGAGACTTCATAATTTTGGAACTTATGAAAGGGAAAAAGAATCACGGAGGAAAGAGTTGTTCAGAAATAAAAAGTGAGAGAAAGGTCATTCGACTAATTAAAATTACACACTTGGATTCAGAACCGTGGATTATGTTTAAGATTTTTAACAGTCGAAATTGTCTTTGTGGAGGATACTGCGATGCCTATCATTTTGTTTTTCACTGTAAACGCACTAAAAAATTCTATTTGGCCATTCCTAGCATAAACCTATTCGGTTTAAATCTTAAGCAAAAAGTATTCTTTGTTTTTGAAAAGATTTCTTTCATATAATTGAAACTTAAAGGCCGATCTGCAATTCTTTAACTGCAGGTAAAAATATATAGTTTTTTTATTTTTTAATTATAGCTATTAAGATATTTTTATAGGGAACTTCCTTCCGAAGAATAATCTCTTGAAATTTATATTGATTTTTTTAAATTTAGATTTGTCCGTTAGTTTAGTTATAAATTGAGTCTTTTTCTTGGGGATGGGGGGGTTCCCATACGAAATGGTCCGCATTTGATGTCATTGTATTTCACATTGTATGAACATATGCTTGTATTGTATTGTATGAATATATATCTATATTCTATTATGTGAATTTATATCTGTACTGTATTATATTAATGTGTATTTATATTGTGTTGAATGAGAATATGTCTGTATTATATTGTATGAATATATATCTATATTGTATTGTATAAATATATATCTATATTGTATTGTATGAATATATGTCTATATTGTATTTTAATTGTGCATTAGTTTTTTAATGTTTATACAATGTAACACCTTTTCTTTGTATTCTTCTCCACCGACCGTTAAAACACTCCTTTGTGTGAGTGGGTCAGCAGGGGTGATAAATAAATAAATAGTTGTGGATCTTAAACTTTCAAAATTTCTTCAATCCTTACAATATTTGTTGTAAATTTCGTTCACAGTAACATCAATATCACCATTTTAGTGGTGCCTGCCAGCCTTCTTCATGCTGGAATGTTTTCCTTTCGCATGGTCAATCAATACGCTTTAACCAAAACTATTAAACTGTCTCTTCTGGGTGCTAAATGAATGAATTATTGAGGATCAAATGAAGAAAAGGACACCTCCCAAATATAAGGATGATTTCCTTCATTGTTTACATGATTGAGTTTCACTAATCTAGATATTACACAAGCTAGATGCCTACCAAGATATTAAAAGCACAAATAGAAAGAATCCATCGAATGGATGCAAGTAAAGGGACATTTCGAAAACGAAAGGAAAACATAAATTCCAGGATTCAAAAATCCAGAGTAGTAAAGAATTTTATCCCAATAATGAGAACTTTTAATGCGAAGAATGTACCCCATTTGCTTGTTATGGAGATGTAAATCCAGGATTCCTAAAAGCAAATGCTCTATTCGTTCTTCCAATCAAAATATTGAAAATAAGCAACTCGATGAAGAGCATTTCTCTCATGTTTTACACAGCAACGTCAGTCGCTCATTTTTAAATTTCACAGTCGAGGGGCAAAAATGGACCACCCAGCAATATTTGCACGTCGCTCATCGCATATTAAAATATAAGGTTCCAATTTTCAGGAAATAACGTCTAATAAAAGGCTCCATGTTTAAAAATTTCACAAGGGGTCATATAAATATTTATAATTGCACTAACTTCAAAATTTCTAAAGGAAACATACATTTTATCGATAAATTTCTAAACTACATAAAAATTTATGTTGGAATACTAAGTTTAATCATCCTAGTTTCTACAGGAAGCACTCTTCCGTGACTCGCCGCTAGATTTTCGACCCCACAATGTATTGTGAAAGTTGCGTGTTTTCGACATTTCTTTTACCACTTATGTTATGCCTAACAGTTTAGTTATATTCTATATATATCGCCTGTATATGATTCATTTAATTTTGAGTCTAGTTTGTCAAAGCCTGTATGTTGCTTCTGCTTTGCACATTATTTAGAAAGTTTATTATTAATGCAAATTTAAAATTATATTTTAAAATTAATACAAATTTAGAGATATATACTTTAGCTATAAAATAGAAGATTAAATATAATTTTTGGTTTCTTTGTGATGTTTCCAGTAAACTCCTAGTCTCTATTTGTATTTAGATTGTCCCTATGAAACGTCTGGCATAAAAAATAGGGAAGTGTTTTACTAGATTGAATAAAGTTTTTCACGAATTTTTAAAATAACATTCAATATATAGTCACGAAAATCGTACATTCGGTTCAACATGTAGGATAATAAAAATGGACGTTTTATTCCAAAAATATTCTATAAAATGCACGTCGCACAGATAAAAAATCTAAATAACACTTTTATAAATTAATAGCATAATCAGACAGCAGATCACAAATAAATATCGGTAACGACATTTTCAATAGCGCTCAGTATCAATACGAAATTGTATTGTATATTGTACTGCGGTCAAAATTCCAAAGAGAGACTAATTCCTCGATTGATTTCCTCCGTATTTATAAATGCATTTTCTGACAGGATGTGAAGTCACATAGAATTCTCTCGAAGATTCTCCATAACTCCATTCCTAGTAGGGATAGGACCATAATTCTTGCATAATCAATATCCTTCATTTTGTAGCCAAAGTCATCGCCTAGTTTTCTCGGTATGGAGGCTGTCATGGCATCAGACATGGGGCGGCGTTCTGTCAAGAACAGGGGACAATGGCCTCCAGTATGAATCTTTTTAAAACTCTCGTTCCTATCATATGATTAACATGGCTGGGAAACAACTTTACAGCTTCGTAACAAAATGAAGTGATATGTATCTGTTCCACATTCAAGTAATTTGTGAAAATTTTGACATGCTGCATTTCACTAGTTGACATTCTTAAAATACACATATAAAATATACTCCTGAAATAATAAGCGATTTGCCGTGTGTTCACCATCACAGCTGCAACATACAGCTGGAGTTTCCTTTGGTTACGTGCAATCACTGTACTTGCGTAGGCCAGCACATTTCACACATGCTGAACCATTTCCTAATTTACTAAAGGCCATCCAAAGCTCTCACGAGCGCATGCAGATTAAGTTTTCGCCTATATATTAGGGTGGGCCGAAAAATCGAACTTTGGGTTGTGGAATTCTAATAGCGCGGGAAAGTTGTATTATCCCATCAATAGTAACTGTGCAAAATTTCATTTTCGTTGATATATATCTTTCGCCTCCTCAAAACGTCCAAAGTTTCGAAAAACTGCCAAAACGGCAATTTTTTATTAAAAATAATAAAAATTAGGAAAGAGGAAAATCGTTTTCTAATAGCGGACAAATGGTCTACCTTTCCATCATAATTAAATGTAAAAATATTTAACCAGATCGTTAATAACTTTTGCCTACTCAAGACGGCCAAGTTTTTAAAAAATGCTTTTTGTATGTTACTTATATATTAAATTATTTAATCGCGGTTATACATTTTATTGGGCGCATGTTTAAAAATATTGCTTTAAAATGAACTGCGGGCAACAATGGGCCCTGTTACCTTTGCCAAATAAAGAAGGTAATAAATTTTAACGAAAAGAAATAGTAGAGGAATATTTATCAATTGTAATAGAACCAGGATCGCAATATTTTGTCCACGTAACTCCTGCATCAAGTTCGGCGCTTTGTATCAGCACAAATATCAAAAACTGTTTGATGAAAAAGAAAGTTAACGCTAAAAACATTACAGTAGTAGGATGTGATGGCACCATAATAAATACAGGGTACAAATCCGGGGGCATTGTGCTTCTTGGGGAAGAATTTAAGAAATCTTTATTGTGGTTAGTATGTCTTTTACATTTAAACGAGCTCCTTCTAAGACATGTATTTGAATACCTGGACGGTGAAACAACCGGTCCCCGCACATATTATGGAACAATAGGGAAAAGTCTGCTGAAATCTGAAAACTTGCCAGTAACAAATGTTTAGCCAGTTTATTGTGACATGCAAGTAGTAACAGCCAAAGATTTGAACAAAGATCTGAAGTATCTATTGGATATATCCTATGCAGCTTTAACAGACGTTTGTTGTTCTGATTTGTCCCGACGTGACCCAGGGCAAACTTCTCACGCAAGATAGTTAACGACTGCTAACAGAATCTTAAGATAGTACGTTGGGGCAGAAGAACCTTATTCCGAGCTGATTCAGCTAGTGTACTACATTATGCGGGTATACTGCATCGCATGGTTCAGTATCAAAATGAATCATACCTGTACGAGTGGATCAAAACATTTGGGGGACGTAATCAAAAACTCGAGGTATTTATCAGACGACCTGAAAAAAGATGGTAGATCCTGTAATTTCAAACAAAGCTTTTATGGCACATCCCGAAAACCTGCTTCTCAGCATGATGGCGGACGAGAGACGGCGCATTCGAGAACTTGTTGTTCGCCGGATTACCAGGGCAAGAGGATCTTCTACCACAATTGATCGTCGCTTTGTCGTCTCCAAAATAAAATGTAAAGCCAATCAGCACATCAACATAATTGACTGGTTTAAGTGTGTTGTTACTGAGCCACCAATTACAGCTGATCGTAAAGTATAAGAACTAAAGTCTGTTGCTGAGAATGGATCTATAAATAACTTAAAAATCTTCAAATTTCCATGCCATACCCAATCGGTGGAGCGTTGTGTAAAACTTGTGCCTGAAGCCGGTTTGTTTATCACACAACAGGGATGGTTTTATTAAAAATACCACGGCGTCACGGGCAATTATGCCTTCGTTTCAGCACAAGGCTAATTTCAAGATGATGTAATTTACTGCATGAAGCTTTAAGCAGATGATAATATATTAATTAATAATGAACAATTAACAATGCAAGTGCTTAACCAAATATATTTTTGCATTAATAAAAAAAGTTGTATCAAAATATAATGCTTTGCGGGGTTCTTGAAAAGCTTTTGCCGTATTGAGGAGGCAAAAGTTAATAGCCGATCTGGTTAAATTTTTTTTACTGTTAATTATGATGGACTGTTAGACCATTTGCCTGCTATTAGAAAACGATTGTCCTTTTTCCTAATTTTTATTATTTTTAATAAAAATGGTCGTTTTTTACAGTTTTCGAAAATTTAGCCGTCATGAGGAGGCAAAAGATATTAATCAATGAAAATAAAATTTTGCACAGTTACTATTGACGGTGTAAAGCAATTTTCCCGCACTATTAGAATTCCATAAGCCAAAATTCGATTTTTTTTTTCTGCCCTCCCTATATCCCTAAGTAAAATTGATTTCTTTTGCATGCTGGAACTGTACTTGAAGTCGTAAATGGTTATAATCACCTTGTATATCAATATTTAAATTTATCTTGATGTTTTTATTCCTATTATTAGTTATATTTTATTTATCGTTGAGTTAATTATTAATTTTCTTTTTACTGCTTCTTCTTTTTAACTTTGGTTGATAGGTACAGTTCTACACCCTTCCAAGAGGTAAACTTTACTTCTGAGATTTTACTGCTATAACTTTTTAATCACAGATTATGCATGCTACCACTTCAATCGGAATACACTTTATTTATACTTTTGATATTTATCATTTGCCGTATGCCCTTTTTCCAAAGAGATCAATAAAATAGTAGAAGTCTTGCGAGCAAATGACAGCAGTAAACACTCAAGAATAATAAAACTGAAGACACCAAATGTGCACATGCAAACCATAGAGTCTTTTGATGTTTTTCCAACTATGAAATCGAATGTGCGAGTAACAAACAAAATGTGATCAGTAGCAATATCTGTTGATGGTACAGAGAGCCATGTGCTAATTTAATGCTTACCTATTATACCAATACAAGAATTTCAATAAATGATATAGTATTAGTATTTAGATTGATGAAAATACTGAGCACTTTGTCCTAAAACGGATGAATAATTATCTCAAGGAAAGAACATACTTTGTTCTTAACAATTTGGTTTTCGTGAAACACCATCAACCTCGCACCAACTTAATAGAATCATTGAATATGACACAAAGAGTTTGCCAATAATAGAAAAACAGAGGCTGTTTTCCTCAATATCCAGAAAGCGTTTGACTGTGTCTGACAGTCTTACACACTACAAGACCCCTCCTACTTTATTAGATTCTTATTTATTTGAAGAAAAATTTGCAGTTAAAGTCAAGAAAGAACTTTGAAGCATCAAAAGAATCAATGCCAGAGCGGCACAAGAGTCAAAAATAGGTCCGACTCTTTTAGCCCTGTATATTAATGACATACAAAACATTTCAATACCTTACTATGCAAGTAAGCATGCATAGTATAATGAAAAATGGTTTATTCCCAACTCAGAAATTCGTAAAGCAATGCTAGCCCGAAAGAAAAACCCCAAATATATTCAAATTGCACTGGTTCATTAAATGGGGGAAAAAATCAACTTATTAAAAAAACTGAAGCTATTAAGCTTTTAATGCGCGGAGTTTTTATAGTTTTCTCCCCATTAAGATTAATGACAAAATTATGGCCTGATTTCAGGAATGTAAATATTTAGGACTTATTCTAGATTGTAAAGTAACTTGGAAACCCCATTTTATCAGCCTCAAAAATAAATTCCGAAATACCGCGCGTAAATAGATCACATTAATATTTTGGAAATTAGGAAAACGAAATTGCTTTTTCACAACACCTATTTTTGACCCATTTTAACAAATGTCTGTCCGATCTAGGGTTATGCCGCCAAAACCAATATTAAAAACATTGAAGTTCAGTATCACTCGGTAATTCGGTCAATCTGTAATGCACAATGGTTTATTTCCAACTCAGAAATTTGTAAAGCACTTAACTACTCATCTCTAAAAGAATACACTGTCAAAATTGCAACAAAATTCTTTAATTTTCTCGACTCGCACGAAGATGCAGCAACTCAACTTATACCTAATTATATCCCCGATCCCAAAATAAAAAGACAAAAAAATATTCTCCTGTAATAGTAATGCACCTTGTCCCCCTCCCCGCAGCTTGTTTACATTACTCACTTTCCGACTTTCTTCTCTCACCTTTTCCCTCTCCTCAGATAATAACCAAGCACAGTTAAGCTCTCACAGTTTCATTCTCCTCCACTCAGTCTCAAGATCTTCTCTTGTAGACACCGCTAGACTCCTGATTTTCTCAGAACTGTTTCCAGTTTCTGTTGCCTCTCCTCACTGCTGAAATGAATCCTATACAGCTCATTGAGAGATACTTCTCGCCATGTTGGACTCAGTACTCGTCAAGAATGGAGGTAGCCTCTTTTTTCAAAGGCGGGTACTCCCAAATTCGTCAAGAACAACATGAACAATAACTTTGTGTCATGGTTCGTAGTTCACACTATCCAGTTCAGGTGGCACTGCGATCGTTTAAAAACTCCGGAGTGAGACCTCTCATTCTCCTGCTCTGTGACCAGAAAAATCCAAAACGTTGTTACTTTTTCAATAACCGTCATCGCTACTAATTTATGAAGCGCACATAATAAGTTCCAAAATATTTCAAATTAACATTTCTAATAAACCCTAAATGCTGAACAAAATGGAAAAAATTCGGCTTCAAATCATTGTTCCTCATTTTTACTTTATGTTTTATCATCATACGGATGAAATAAGAAATAAAAAACACTTGTGCTTTCTCTTTCTGACTATCAAAAATTCTATATTTAATTTTTTAAACATTTTATTAAATTGTAACAAAATCCAGGAGTTCTGGAAACATTATAAGTATATCTGAAATAAATAAACAAATTTTCAAGATTAACAATAATAAAACACATCAACTCTAATATTTTTAAGTATCTCAGGCCTGTAAGTTTCATTATTTATAATTAATAAAATCAAAGAAACACATGATTAACGCACCTGAAATAAAAAATGGTGAAATTGACTACCTTTGTATGAATGAATGAAACAACCTACAGGAAATTTGGTACGAAAATTTAAAGCAATATTAATCTTGCATCTGTACTTCTTTTTTTTCATAATGCTAATTTATATACTTAGAAATACTTTATGCAACAAAAACAATTTTCAAGACATTTAATAATAAAATATATCAACAATCATTTTTTAATTATCTTAGACCACTACTATTTTTCTTTATATATTAAAGCCATTGAAATTTCATTATTTATAATTCATGCAATCAATAAAACACATAATTTACACACCTGAAATAAAAAATGGTTAAATTGATTTAAATTTATGTATCTACGAGACTTGGACCACTTTTATATGAATGAAACAATTTACAGGAAATTTGGTATGAAACTTTAAAGGATTATTAATCTTATATCTGTACGACTTTTTTTAATATACACATTGCTATTTTAAATACTTAGAAATACTTTATTTAACAAAAACAATTTTCAAGATATTTAATAATAAAATATATCAACAATCATTTCTTATTTATCTCAGACCACAGAGCTTATAACACGAAATGATTCTTTTTTTCTCAAAGGAACTGAAGTTGGCTAAGGAATATGCATCATGAATTTGGCATTTTTAAAAAAATTGTAGCCTTTTAAAGAAAAATAAAAGAACAAGAGAATTTTTTTAAATAAAATATTGTTAGTGTAAAGATAACTTAGAAACTGACTCATTGTAAGATATACAGAAAGATTTCAAAATTTATTTCGTAAAATTAACTAGAAAATTGCTGCAGTATCAGAGCATCCTGAAGACAAAACAGCTCCAACATTGATAGACTACCTGAAAAAACAAACAAATTTCTAGTAGATTCCATTTATATAACGCAAACACACAGTGGCTGACTGGGTCTGAAAACAGCGGTTGCCTGCAGTCAATGGGGGCCGACTCATATCCAAAATGATATTTTCTATATATATTTTTTAAAATTTTATTTATTATAAATATAATCAATTAAAATCAATAAACGGAAATGATATACTGTATAAATAATTACATATTATTATTATCTAAAAATATGTTATATACACTAGTAGTTCTGTGAACAGTAGACCTCGCCTCTTTCTAAAAAAATCTGCTCTTCATTTCAGTCTTTAAGAGTTTAGCCATTTATTTTCCGAATTCAAATTATTTACCTAATGTCTCTTCTTTTATCAGTATTAATTAAACTACAATTAAATTTCTGCGTTATTATATTAACAAAATTACCATTAAATGCAATTTGTTATTATTAGAGGTATCTTCGGAGGCATTATGAAGGGAGTTCCGTTTGGCTACAATGTTTTAAAAAACACTTAACATTACATGGAACGGAACCATTTGAACATCTACCATCTTGAAACGAAATAAAAAAAATAAAAATCTTTACACATACGTCGTTTTCGCTAACATCAAAGAACATTCATGCCAAATTCAAAGAAAATCGAACAACGTGTTTGATCGTGACAAGAACAAATTACTGACAAACAGATTGCATTAGACAAGTCAATAAGTTACTGAAAAACAAACAGTTTTCACTCGAACGGTCCAGTGGAAACAGGACCTCGCTTCGCTAGTCAAATTACTAATTATAAAATACATGTGTTATAGGTATTATTGAAAGTAAGAAATACCATATACAGAGACAAGAGTGTATAGCTTACTATAATTTTGGGAACTGTACTGTTTTCTGACAATTTTTTAACCAAACTGAAATTATAAAGCTAATCATGTAACACTTTCAATAATTTTAAACAATACTTCTGACTTTAGAAGATTAACAACTCAAAATTACAGGACTGTGTTGCATTCGATCCACTACATTAAGTGCAACTCAGTAAGCTCTTGAGTTTACTAGATGTCTAGACAGTTGTTGAGTTTACTAGATGTCTAGACAGTTGTTGAGTTTACTAGATGTCTAGACAGTTGTTGAGTTTACTAGATGTCTAAACAGTTGTTGAGTTTACTAGATGTCTAGACAGTTGTTGAGTTTACTATATAATACGTCAATAATTATTTCTGCATCCAAATCATCTGATAATTACTTTCCAATAGACAGCACTATACCGATAATTCCAGAGTTCTCTTCAGACAATGAATTTCTTAATCTGTTCTTTATCTTTAGCTTTAAAAAACAGAATTCACTAATATCATTAGATCATTCATTACTAATACTAATATTAGTAATACTAATGCTGTAATATCTCAAAAATGCATTTCACTCCTTAAAAACAAAGTTCTTTTAATATTTTTTAAATCGACGCAGGCCTATTAAGAACGGAAAAACTAATATCCTAAGTAAAAGAGTGAAAACAAGCTTAATGGGTGGCATAATATAGAAACCCAACTTAACCATAGTCGGAACTCTCAGCTGAACTATATCTAAATAATGACATTATTCCAACTAAATTCTAATAAATAGAAAAAATCATTCATAATTAGTATTTATTAGTTATTAAGCTGTTATTCTTAGCATTGGGATTATAATCCCTCTCAAACGTTGTTTACAAATCCCTTTGATAAAAGAATGAGTGTATGGATATACTAATATTTAATCATATTCGGTGGCAATCTTATCAAAACGGTTTGCAAGCTCCACACAGAAGGAGCACTTCAACTACATCGAAATTTAATTCAAATAATAATACATTCCCTGTCCACTGTCATTCCGTTTTTTAACTAATTTATTTCTTGGTATTTTGTAACAATTAATGGCTTCAGCTTACCAAAAGTTAAATAAGTTGGTGAAGTTAAAATTGGCTGGCATAATTAAATCAATTCAGTTAATAAGATGAATGATTCAGCTGGTCGCCGAAGGCGGTCAGTATTTAATACTAGAAAAACAATGTAAAGATAAAGAGGTGAGCTCAAATTTTCTCTAAGTTTTTTTTTCTTTTCTCCATTTGTAAGATGTGCCTATCCTACTCTCTCTCTCTCTCTCTTTTGACTGAAAACAGGAATACCATTCCACACACCCCAATTATTTGTCACGAAAGAAAGGTCTTTTACCGTTTTAACAACCTTGTAAACATAACCAAAGAAGCACTCCCATAGACACCCCCACTCCCAAGGAAAAGGCGAGTGTCCCCTTTTCACCGATGCCATTTTGTCAAATTACATAATTCCCACTCCCTTTGTCACAGTATTAGCGGTCCGAAAATAAAATATTCTCTTTGTTCGCTTGTCCATCAGTTTTACTACTGTAAAAAGTACTAACAAAAAAACATGTTATCTAGACATCTCCAAGAACCGCACCCTTCCTGCTCAGAGGGGTCATCTCTTCCTAGGGTGATATGAGTGGTCATTGATTTCCGACCTTACACAGAAGAGGTTGTGTGAAGAACATAAAACTACTTGCTATTTGTTTGCTTTAGAAAAGACACAGGGATTTCTCTAGGGAAAAAAATTCTTTCCTTTCTCTCTCTTTCACATACCCATATCCTGGGACCCATATCAGATTATGTTTAAGGGGGCCCACTTGCCATCGGGCAAGCTGGTAACCTGGCCAGTCTGCCATTGCAAACACACACCAATTTATTTTTATTAAAGACTCCACTTCATTATAATACATGAATATTTTGAATAAAATATGCACCTTCAGCAATTAACAATTAATTTTCTTATATGAAGCTGAGTTAAATAAAACAGATCAAAATATTTTGATAACTTTACTAAACTAGTATTAGCTAATATGCTTATTAAACAAATTTCATACATTTTACACAAATAAGAATGGATATTTTAATTTGCCTCTGGAAAATGTATGTTAAAAATGATGTAATAAAAATAAGAATGTTCTTAAGAGGGAATTAAAATTTGCATAAGGATGCTATACAAAGATACTGAATTATTTCTAAGACACTAGAAGCAGTTTGTAATAATAATAAATAAGTGTAAACATTAAACAAACTAGAGATATTTAATCAGTTCAGTTTATTCAATTTCACAGTAGGCATTTGTAAAAAAGCTTGCTTCGGTTATAACTACACGTACTAAAT
Source organism: Araneus ventricosus (assembly GCA_013235015.1). Classification (NCBI taxonomy): domain Eukaryota; kingdom Metazoa; phylum Arthropoda; class Arachnida; order Araneae; family Araneidae; genus Araneus; species Araneus ventricosus. Next base: position 39,266 of record BGPR01011239.1, read on the forward strand.
ACACATATCAAGATTACTTCAATTTAGAGCATAAATAACAGCAACAATTTTCATACTATAAAAACACAACCAAACTTAGCCCTCAAAATCCAAAGCATCTAAAAATGCTACAAAATTTTACCCTTTTATATCTACAATATAATTATAAATGTTTTATTTATTATTTTCAGCTGTATTTCAATAATAAATTACTGATAAAATAATTTTAACTTGTAAACTACTTCGACAGTTCACAATAGAGCATAGCAATAATTATAATAAGTTTTTCTGAGAGTATTAAGCAAAGGTTCCATTAATATCTTGTAAAATTATTTTAATTATCAAGTCATATTATGTAGCAATAAATCTATCAAAATACAGCACTACAAAAATTTTAAAGAATTCATGCACATTTTTGTCAGATTATTCAATATGATTGGCATTTTAATGTACTTCAGCAATTGCACAAAAATAAAATAAAATTTCATTATTTTATATAGAAAAAGTGAAAATAAGTATTTTAAATATTGGAAATTTTTCAGTTATTTAAGTAACCTCTCCTAAAAATTTTGAAACGCATTTTAAATTTACGGTTCTCATCTCCAGGAATCTTAAACAGGAAAGTAGTCTCCATACTGTAGAAAAAACTGGAATGGTCACTAACAGCGATTGTAAATAAAGTATTGGGAGCTAGACTTAAGAATCATGTGCGTTCGCCAAAGTTGAATTTTTTTCTGGCGGTTTTTCGACAAATGTGGTGCACGCTAGTTATTTTTATTGCAACCCTTTAACGAAAATATCTTCGCCAAGAATGAATTTCTTTGGCGATTTCTCCCCTAATGTGGTAATCCTAAGTTTTCTTTTTTAACCCTAAAAGGATACCAAATTTGAATTAACTAATGATTCTCATTCGATAATTTGAATATTTTGTGGTTAAAAAAATTCCGTTAACAGTTCAATGTTCTCTTTGCTCGCCGTACGTTGATTCCGACGGTTGTCTGATTTTCTGCTTGCGCTCGTGTGTTACGATTGCCTTCATTAGCCTTTTCGTTCCCATTTGATTTTTCTCCAGGTTTTTTTTTCTAAAATCCGTTATGTCTTATGTTATATGGTGATCACCGCGCAGCCGAATTGAAAGCTGGTTTGTATGATTTGAGCTTTCGTTATGGTTTGAATAATGGGCCAAAAAAGAGATGTGATTGATTTTTGTATGAAAATGGACCTCATTGCGAAAGAACACGTTTGTCCAGCGTGTGATGAAAAAATAGAGCTGATTGAATGTCTTAATCCTAATGATGGGTTTGTAACTTCTAGGCCTACGTCTAGGTCAAGTTAACTTTGCAGAATTGATAGAGGCGAGATTTATTCAGTTATCGAGGTAGTCAGTACATAGAACTATTGACACTCAAGTGCTACATGTTAACTTGTACGATTCTACCCTACTCGGCTTCTCGATCTATCATACCTGTTCCACATAAATCAGAAGTATTCCATTGTGCGTGACTGGTGACGAAGTCGAAGCAAGACTACTCGTTAATCAAATAACAATTTTAATGAAACAATTAAATTAAAATACTAAATCATAAAATCATTATACATCTAGCTAATCAAATGATACAAACAAGGAAGAGCAGAGCAGAGAATGAACAGTAGCAATCAGTCCTTAAATACAGTAACAGGCTCGTCGCTATTGGTCAATGGGTGACATCACAAAGAGGGCGGATCCGATCTGCATGAAATCACAATTCAGGATGTTGCCAGATGCCGCGATGATGCCACAGGTTAATTTGGTGCTGTCGAAAATACGGTCAGAATACCCATCATATTAAAAGATCTGTGAGAAAGGGAAGTTGATTTGAATGTAGTAATCTTAATATGCTGAAGTTTTGATATTCACATATTTGTGGGTTAAAAAACATCAAATGAATGGATTGTGGATGAGATGAATGTGTCTGAACCGACTGTTGTGGATTGGAAGAGCTTTTGCCGTGAGGTCTGTGTCGATATGATTGTTCGCTATTCTGAAAAGCTAGGCGGCGTTTGTCAAGTCGTTGAAATCAACGAAATCAAGTTTGGGAAAAGGAAATACCATAAAGGTAAGCGAGTGGAAGGAAAATGAGTGTTTGGAGGGATTGAAAGAGGAAGTAAAGAGAGTTTTCTTTTGCATGGTTGAGGATCGAACGGCAGAGACGTTGATCGAAATCAGCAAAAAATATGCTGCGTCTGGGACCACTATTCTTTCGGACTGCTGGAAGTCCTACAGACCGTTGTCGGAGGAGGGCTACGTCCACTATACCGTCAACCATTTTGTGAACTTCAAATATCCCATAACGGGCGTCCATACCAACGGAATCGAAGGAATCTGGAGTGCAATCAAAGCGCAATTTATTAGCCACGGAAAAAAAAGGTGAAGGACCAGTTCGACTCTTATTTGGCGGAATATATGTGGCGCAGACCCTGCGGTGGGGCCACAATGAAAGGACTCTTTCCGTGTTGCCTGCGTGGAATTACCGTTTTGTACAAGTCACAAACACGAGATTCGCCAAAATAAGGAAGTTCTTATTTTTATTACATTTCGATATCTTCACCTTCCTTTTGTTTCCGTTTTATCCTGATTTTCGCTTATTTTGACAATTTTCTGTTTTGATATATTGTAACTTTTTCGCATTTTCCGTCCCTTCGTGTATTATTTTAAATCAGTTACCCAAATTTTCCATTTTTAATTAATATTACCTTTCATATTTTTCATTAGGAATTCTTGTGAAGTGTTTTTTATTCGTTTAGAATTCCGTTTTTAAATGTTATCGTATACTTTTTTACAAGTCTCTTTTCCTCTGTTTTTCTCCGTCTTGCTGCCTAGTTTGCCACTTTTTTCCAAATCTCGTAGTCATTCAAGATGGCGGACTTTTGGCGAGTGTTTCATAGTTTTTGTGATTTTTGCCAACTTCGCGGGAAACCGCACATGACTCTTAAGTTTTACCGCGTATTGGGCCTAATTCTAAAAAAACCCAGATTTCAATAAATAACCATGGGAATTTGACAAGCAGCAGCAAGAATTAAACCGGCAACACAACATGGCGGCGTTTCGGTTGCTTTTCGTTCGATATGCATTAAATGGCGCTGTGTTAAAGTTTGTAGTTCTCCTCTCAAACACTGTCCAGCGTAGGGGGCGCTGCTATAGTTAACCAAACTCCGGAGTGAGACCCCTGGGACTCTTTCTCTGTGAAGCAATCGAAATGAGACCATTTTGTTTTGTTGGATGGCAAGTGGTTTTGCTGCATGGCAAATATTCCGGATTATTTATGACGTTCTAATTTTTTTTTAGAATTATTAATAGGATAGAGGCTACTTGAGACTGCTAAACTACCTTTTATATGAGATACTCAGATTCCTGAATATGAAAACGGTAAGTTTAAAGTGTTCCGAAATATTTATCAAATGTTATTTAAATCTTAATATAAATAAAAGTCATTGTGGGTATATGTGTATGTGGCTATGTTCCACATCTCCTCCTAAACCAATGAACTGTTTTCAACCAAATTTTGTACACTTATTATTTAAGACAAGGGGAAGACACTTATGAACTTTTCTAAGTCCAAAAGTTAATTAGACAGGCAGTTAATTAGAAATTAACCGAAACCGTTTTTCCGCCGTAACTTCGGAGCAAATTGTCCAATGAAAAAATATTTTTATACCATTTTAAAGTTCACAATTTTACCTTTTCAATGATACCAATTTTATTTCTGTGACATTTTTTCTTCATTTTTTTATTAATTTTTTAAAGTTTAATAATTTTTAATTACGTGCAGACGATTTTGAAATAACGCAGACTTATAGCTACTCCGTTGCTAGGCAACGGTTAGACTTTGAACTAATTTACCTTTATTTCTGAAAATTTTGCTTATTTTTATAAATATCCATATAATATAATAAATGCGAAAGTGTGTCTGTCTGTTTGTTACGCATTCACGGCAAAACTACCAAACCGATTTGGATGAAAATTAGCAGAGTTGTAGCTTGAAACCCAGGAACGGACATTGGGCAGCTGAAATCATGTTAAATTCATTATTTTTGACTACAGACAACAATTAAATAATTAGCAAGCGATTTGCGATGAAGATTACTACTTTATTTTTCAATCAACTGTCACGTGATCCTTAAGGAATACATAAACAAAATCAACTGTCACGTGATCCTTAAGGAATGCGTAAACAAAATCAACTGTCACGTGATCCTTAAGGAATGCGTAAACAAAATCAACTGTCACGTGATCCTTCATTTGAAAGAACTATTTTTAAAGTCAAGCATCACGTGATCTTGCTGAGAAAAGAAATAAATAATTAATTTGTGGAATTATAACTGAAAAATAGACGCCGGGACAGAAAACTAATGATAGATATGATTTAGTTCAAGAGTTTTTAGATTAAAATTTAAAAACTAAAGTTAATTATAACTAAAGGAAAGTATCGTTCAATGCTTACTTAAAATAAGAGCCTAATTTAGTGGAAAGGTTGCCAAAATAATTCTTTATCGCTCTTTTTATCGACATCCAAGATTTGTTTGGCTGTTAAATTTGTAACCAAACGATTTGGATAATCACTGGCGGTTAAATTCTAAACCAAACGATTTATCTTAATTACAATAGTTCCATTTCCAATTTCAATGCTTTAAGATATTTTTTTAACCGATTTAAATAGAAAGGATTGCATAAACCCAAAGACCACGGAATTCAACGTTTTGTTTACTAAAGAAAGAACTGATTCGAACTTGGCGTTTGAAACAGTTGCCAAATATATTTGGCGATTGCTAGATTCAAACAGAGTATTAAATTGGGACTGTTTCAAAATTGTTTACAGTACAGAGGAACTGATAAGCAAGGTTTATCCTTCCCTACAAGATAATAAGAGGAATAGAGATTGGTTGTTGATTGAGTAATTTTGGTACTGACTAATGAAAGTTTAGGTCAGATAAATGAAAAAAAAATACTTCACAGACGGAGGGATTTATTACAGAATATCTATCTGTAGATACGGTAATGGGCAATAACAAGTAAAATCATATCCTGTAGAGTTCTTCAACCCCATAGAATTGTCAGGGATATCTTCCGACAAGCTGAGATTGTAAAACGGTGTGCCAGAACTACTCATACGTAACCTCGTTGTACCGAGACTGCGCAATGGTACACGGTTTCAAATTACACACTTAGGATCAAAAGTCGTGCTAGCTACTGATATAACTGGCATAGCGAGGGATGATAGTGCTAAATTCTATGCATTCCGATTATATCGAAGGATTTACCATCCCAGTTCAAAAGGTAACAATTCCCTTTAAAATTGGCATTTGCCAGGCTCAGGGTCAGACACTCAAAGGGGCAGGCGTACATTTGGAAAAACCATATTTTTTCCGTTGGTAACTATATGTGGCATGTTCGCGTGTGTCCATACCACTAAACCTCATCGGGGCGAAAAACGTGAAACAAAAAAACATCGTATACAAAAGTGTGTTATCATATATAAACAATTTACCTAACTGTAATAGCAGACACATGTACAGTACACTCCTGATAGTCGTCTAATTATGTATTATCAACCATCAGAACTTTTAATTTCCCCTTTCTACATATAACGAAACATTTACATTCGTGAATTTAAAAAAAAGTAACAATTCAAATTCTTCGCGCACGAAGTCGCGGATAACAGCTAGTAAATTATATATTTCTAGGATTTAAAAGACTTATTTTCGCTTTGTACATAAAATAATGATTTTTTTTTCTAATTTTTGTGCGATTGCTGAAGTTTTTAAAGATAGTTATCATCTAGAATAATCTGACAAAAATATGCATTAATCCTTAAAAACTCTTGTAGTTCTGTATTTTGATAGATTTATTGCTATCATAATATGATGTGGTAATTAAAATAATCTTAAAAGATATCAATAGAACATTGGCTAATTACTGTCAGAAAAACTTATTTTTATAATTACCATTGCTATGCATTGCTAACTGCGAACTTAAATATACAAGTTAAAATTCTTTTACCAGTAATTTAATATTGAAATCTGCTGAAAATTATAAATAATACATTTATAATTGTATTGCATTGTAGATATTAAAGGATAAAATTTTGTACCATTTTTAGCTAATTTTGATTTTAAGGAGTAAGTATATTTTATAGTATGAAAATTGTTGATGATATTTTTGCTCTAATATGAAGTAATATGGAAATTTGTATTAAATATGTTAAGTTATAACCAAAACAAGCTTTTTTCAGGTTTACTGTGAAATGGAATAAAATGAACTGATTAAGAATCTCTTATCTAGTTGATGTTTATGTTTGTTATTAAATACTGCTACTAGTATTTTAGAAATTGCTGAATGTCTTAGAATAGCATCTTTATACAAATTTCAATTCCATTTTAAAAAAGAATCTTATTATTTTATTTTAGTATCCTTTTTCCAGATCCAAAGAAAAATATTCATGTTGATTTGTATAAATAAAATGAAGGAAATTTATTTAGTAAGCATATTAGTATAGTAAAGTATAGTAAACTAGTATACTAGTATAGTAAAGTTATCAAAATATTTCGATCTGTTTTAATTAACACAGCTTCATATAAGAAAATTAAATATCAATGACTGAAAGTGAATATTTCATCCATAATTTTTATGTATGAAACCAGTGTCTTTAATAAAAATAAATTGGTTTGTGTTTGTTTGTTCTTTCAGGCAGTCAGTCAATGCTGGAGGTGTTTTGTCTTCAGGATCGTATGAAATGCGCCGTGATTTTGTAAGAATTTATCTTAAAAGTGCAAAATGTTTGTAAAAGCCAACACAATATATTTTTTTAAAAACTGACAATTTGCACGAGTGTTTTTATAATTTTAATTTATTTTTATGAAGAGATAGGATAAGTTAAAAATTAATTATTTCACGCAAAGTGACCATAGAGTTTATTAATAATCACGTAGAGAAGAAAGATTAAAGGGAAATTTCTTTTAAATTTCTTTTGTTCGAATAATGATAATAATTAAAATACCTATCGTATGGTATAATCTGACAGAAATGTGCATGAATTCTTTAAAATTTTTGTAGTGCTGCATTTTGATAGATTAATTGCTACATAATATGGCTTGGTAATTTAAAAGATATTAATTTGGAGTCTTTTCTTTTTACTCTCAGAAAAATTTATTATAATTATTGCTATGATGAATTGTAACTGTCAAAGTAATTTACAAGTTAAGTTTCTTTTATCGGTAATTTAATATTGAAATACAGCTGCAATTTATAAATAATAGATTTATTATTATTACGTATTTATTATTATTATTATTACATACCGGTGTTAGTATCTTAAGAATAATTCAGTATCTTAGTATAGCATCCTTGTGCAAATTTCAATTCCTTTTAAGAAGATTCTTATTTTTATTAGTATTGATTTTTAACATACATTTTTTGTCTAAAAAGTGTAAAATAATTTATATTTTAAGGAACTTGCATATTATGATTAGATGAACTTAGATCATATTATCCTTTTTGTCATCGTTTGAATACATGCTTTGAAACTGCAACAATTTTCTAGTTAATTTGACGAAATAAATTTTGAACTTTTTTGTGTATCTTATAATGAGTCAGTTTCGAAGTTATTGTTACACTCTTTATGTTAACAAATATTTTATCTTTTAAAAATTCTCTTGTTCTTTTATTTTTCCATAAAAGGCTATAATCTAAAAAATGCCAAATTGATGTGCATGTATCCTAGCTAACTTCAGTTCCTTTGATTATTGGATATTATAAGTTTTGGAGACTGTGAAGAAAATGTTTTATCTTATATTTGAGGTTATTTTACTGAAAAAATGCTATCTCATTAATGTGTTGATTGTAAAATGTTCCTTATAAATATTTCTACAAATTTAGAAAATCATAGTTTTTTTAATACTTTTTAAATAATATGATGCCAGTAAATCTGGCTTAAAAAATGGCCAACACCATATATTTTTTAAAAATTTTTGTCAATTTGCATTATTAGTATGTGCGTTTGTATAATTTTAATTTATTTTCATAAAGAGATGATATAAGAAAAAATTCATTGTTCCAAGCAAAGTGACCATAGAGCTTATTTATAATCACCTAGAAAACAAAGAGATGAAGGGGACAAATTTTTGAATTTTTTCTTTTTTTTCGAATAATGATTAAACTCTACATCAAAATTATGAACAACGATATGAAATTAACTTAAATTCTAAAAAAAAGTTGAAATATGTTTATGAAAGGAAAATTAGCAGAGTTCGAGAAACAGGTTTGATCATCGTTTATTGTAAATGCTTAGACGTAAGACACAGACATAAAAGACGTTTTATAAGCATATAGTTCAAAGTACATCTCAAAGCCTCTTACCGGCTCTCCGTGAAAGGAATCATGAGATATATGTGTCGTCACGCAGTGACGTATTGTATCATGACATCATCACAATAGCTTGTGATTGGTTTGAATAATTGAATGACGAGATTGAAGGAAAGTAAACTGCGTATAATTTCCAACAGTTTAGCATTTGTAATTTTTGATTTTTAAGATATTTTGATGACTTTTTTTTATGTTAAAACTTGCAAATATTTTTCCAAAAAAGAAAAATTCTTCATATATTATTGAATCAAAAATTATAATTTCATAATTGAACATTTTTCTATACTGGGCATAATGTGTAAAGTTTGTGTTTTAAAGATCATTCCATTATGTCCCGCTCTTGTTTTTTTAATTACACCCTCTAATATTGTTTTATTATACTATATGGAACAAACCACTCTGGTTTCTGGACAGTGTTCTTTAGAAATGTTATGTATTTGCAATGTTTTGTAATTAATCATTTTTGTTCATTAAAATAATTTGAGATTATATTGAGTATTTGGTATTTGTTACAGCATCGTCTTCCAAAAAATAAAAAAGTTATATAATTTTTTGTGTGGGTTGAAAAAAAATCAGAAAAATTGACTTCACAAATGAATTTCTTGAATTCCATCAATTTTTCCATCTGGAATAAAAATGATTGCGCATTCATTAAAAATTATTGTTGTTTTGAATATTCTGACAGAGATAGAGAAATAGTAACTTAATGAAAACAGAAATCAATTTCCTGAAGAGTTTCAAATAATCACAAATGAATTTTCTGTATGGTAATTACATTGATCAATTTTTGTATCCTGAATAAAAATTATTTTGAACTTATTTAAAACTAATTTATTGTTAAAGTTTTAAAATATTTTGAAATAGATATTATAATATTAATATAATCAACAAAATTTAATTTCCCTCAGTTTAAAAAAATTATGATCTGAAATAACTTTTCTAAGGAAAAAAAAAATTTATTTAATTTCAAAAATATTTTATACTCCTTAAATTATATATCCACAATTTGTAAATAATTGCTAATCTACAAAGAAGCGAATAAATTATACTAAAATGATATTCCATATTTACTTTTAATCCCTGTATTAAAGAAAAGGTCAATTAGTGAGAAAAGACGTTAATTTAGAATTATGATACGGCTGTAAAATTAACAATATATCAAAATAAATCAGCTATTCTTAAAGTTAATAATAGTTGAAAAACGAGCTAAAAATACAATAAAATCTACGCATTTATCATATGGATAGGTATTGAAAACACTTATTATTGTTTACATCGTTGACATGACGATGTTCAGAGAGAGAGTGACGAGAGTGAGAGAGTGGTTACTTTCCGTAGCCTACCACAGGTGGCGTACTGTCTATGTAGAATGCAATGTTAAACAAGTTGCCATTAACGCCCATAAAAGGAAACCTTTGTTTCTCTTTCTCAGTGAAAAAAATCTTTTCTCGTTAACAGAATTAGCCAGTACAAGGGCGCCGGCTTTTCATGATAGTTTTCCAGCTATATTAACTTAATGTTAACTTGTGGTGGTTTCAGCTCCTTGGGGCCGCAGGCCCCACCATCTGAAAATCTAACACATTAGGGCTTAAGTGGAAATGAAAACTAGACCTGATAGTCAAAATGCATAAACCAGTATGAGGAAGATCAAATTTAGGAATAAATTAAATCAATAAAAAATTACAAACTACATAAATACAAAAATATTAAAATAATAATAATAATAATAATTTTAAAAGAATATAATAGAAGATTAGAAAGTTGTGAAAAATTATCTAAGACAAAAAAGGTTTAAAGAAAGGAATGCAC
>BGPR01011240.1:0-49450 GCA_013235015.1 Araneus ventricosus
AGTGTCAGTCGTTCCAATGGGACGTTCTCCTTCATGCACTCTTTGAAAACACCTCTGAAGCACTCTACATCACAATGGACCGAGCCAAAAACAGCTGAAAGAGAAACGTCGCTTTCTTAATAATCAGGTATTTAGAGTTAAAATACGAAATTATGTCCTTTTTAATAGCTGCCGTAAAACGGAGTTACTTGGCACTATTTTTATAACTACAAATTGAAATTAGAGATTAGTTTTATGTTTTTCTCTAAAAAAATGGCTTTTCTGATTTTTTTTTCTTTGTTGAGTGATAACTAGAGAAACGTTTTGCAGCAAAATTTGGATCATATAGTAATTTAATAATTATGATTTTTTGAAATTTTGGTGTAAAGTTGCCTCATTGATGGAGATTCATTGCACTGGGTTTTTTTCAGTATAATTCAAAAATTCACTTGATTCAATTTTAGATATACTTATTGAAAACCTGGGTGGAAATATACAAGGAAAATAAATTTTACCAAAACCTGATTATAATTAATAATTTTTCGTCATTGTATCCGGTCAAATCTGAATGGCGTTTTAGAAATCCTTTTGTCCAATTATTGAAGAGTTTCTTATTAATATATCTATATATTACCACACCTACTTACTAAGATAAGCGTTTATCGTCATTTTAAAATTAAGGAAAACCCTGGTTTTCTCGTTGGAGAAAACCAGGGGATTTCCATATTTCCTTATATGATTTAACTTTATTTTGTAACAAACTGTCCGCTTGAAGTACCAAAAAAGATTCTGCCTCTTTAAGAGTTCCTTAAACTTGCGAAATGGTGTTAAATCACGCTTCTAAGGTCGAGAAAACTCCATATACTTACAAGTCCCTAACTTACTTTTATACACCTTTGGCACATCCGAAGCTAAAGTAATCTTTGTACGTATTATTATTAAATACATAAATAAATTTAAAAACCAACTGTAGCTTCTTGTCACAGCGAATTTTCATAGTGCAAAGAATTCCTCCTCTCCGGTGCAAAGTTACCCCAGATCAGAAAAAAATTAATTACAACTTAACTAACAAATATAACTGACATCCAAAGTAACAGAATGAAAACTAGCGTTAATATCTTTTACATTTAAATGCACTTGCCATCAAAAATATCATACTTTCTTCATCAGAGACAGATTTTTCAGCCCTACAATTTTCGTTGAAAAACTGGTTCATTTTCTTTTTTTTCTGTAACCTCCTGAATGATTATTATATACGTTTAAGGAATGAAATATACTCATCAGTGTTGCCAAGAGTCTAGAAAATTATCTTAATCCTGTACCCCTAATCCCTTGATCTCTATTTCATTTTTCACAAAACTTTTACACTGGTGCAAAGTTACCTCCACTCGTCCAAAGTAACCTTTGTTTACGGTATTATTTAACTTCTTTCATGCTTGTAAAGATGACGTTTGTGATAAAATTTTTCCCCTTTTCTGTTGTGTTAGAGTACTAAAGTTTTCTGCTCTAGTGCGTTCTCTATGAATTACAAAATCTTAATATTTTCAGAACCTGATTAGCAGTTAACCACTTTATTTAATTAAATTTGATTCGATTTGAGAGGCTCTGTTTGATTCCACATTGGGAAAACATTAATTGGAAGATTCCATAATAATTATAACAACGAATTATGAAATTCTTTAAAAATAAAGAAGTAGAAAATAATTATTGACATTATGAAAGTTTTAAAACAGACAGGCTTTTAATAGTGTACTAAAAATAAGAAAATAAATTTTATCAAAAATCTCGAGTTGAACACAAAAATCGGAAAATTGTGAGGCGTTGATATTAATACGTTTAGGAAATTAATTCACAATGAATTTTATAAGAAAAAGACCCTGAACATTTATTGAAATCTAAAATATATTCAGATCCGATTAAAATGCGTTATCATGCGTTATTTTTATTTTGATCTAGACATTTTTTATTAACTAATTTACCTTCTTTATAGCGCGTTTTTTAAAATTTTAATTTCATTAATATCTATCCAACTATATATTTATATGAGCTACTGATTGTATTTCTTTGAAAAGATTGCGAAGCAATCGTTGATTCTTTCCAAATCTTTCTGCTGGGTTCTAAACCATTTTCCTAACCAGATCAGTAAGTCAGAACATCTATAGTAGAAGTTCCCAACCTGTGTTATGCGTATCCGGGGGGGGGGGATAGGGGCGGTACTTGAAAATAATGTTGGTAATGACGACAAACACGAAATCTAAGGGAATTAAAAGTGCAAAAACGTTAAGGAATTTTTTTTTCCTCAAATACGTGTGAAAAGCCAAAGCCGAAAGCCTATTGGGCAGAAGAAAAAGAAAAAGAACTGAGTGTTGGAACAATAAAATATTTAAAACCTTACACAAACGCGGAAAGAAAACACTTGTGTCGCAGTAAGCTTGAAGCAACTACACACATAAAGCTCCGTCTGTGTCCATTAATTTTATACAATTCAGCTTCAAGGAACAAGCTGATATATCGTATTGATATTATCTTCCATTTGAATGCAGTAAAACCCCAGTTAACTGAACTCGGATTATCTGAAATCGCAAATCCAAAAAAAAAATTACTGTACCGCACGGAAATAATCGCGGAGGCGAGACTTTTTTGCCACGACACACTCACTTTTTTTCTTTGAAGTCTCTCCAAGAAGGTCAGTGATTAATTTTAGACAGCTAAAATTAAAATTAAAGGGTATTAACAATATTAATTGCGGCATTGTTTACCTGTGAATGTCAGACGCATTGCGTTCCGAACTCGCCGATGCGAATATTGCGCCTGACGGAAGGTTAACTTAAATAAAGAACATAAGTCTAGCCAGCAAAGAAAGTTTCGAATTCGTTTTACCTTCAAAAATATAAGAATTACATAATGTAATTAGATACAAAATAATAAAAGATGTTCATGGCTTAACCAAAACGGCTCCCCCTCATTTAGTTCGGTTAACCGGCGTTGTACTGTAGTTGATTATCACGATGAGTCATAATTAACTTTAATTATAAGTTAATAAGGAATTATTTCTCTGCTGCTTTCTCTTGATTTGGAGAGGAGCTAATACCAATATTAAAAAAAATGGAATAAGATATAAAATGAATCGCACAAATAATGTTAAAGATTATTCGAGTCGTTTTGACTCTCAAGCTAACCTCAGATCTTAACTTTAGCTTCAAAAATTTCTTTGCGCGAGAGAATTATTGTAGTGAGGAGGAAGGGATTTGACAGTAGGAGATAAGCAAAAATAAAATGGCGAATCGAATAGTACATGAAAAAAAGATTGGGAACCGCTGCTCTGAAGATTGAATAGTCAGACATTTTTCTAATGTTATCAAAGCAAGGTATTGGATTCAATAAAATTAAAGAGGAATGTATCTTATCAAATAATTTTTTTCCCTTACAGATATCAATTTTCGAAGCTGTCTAATTAAGTTCAACATTTTTAATTGCTTAAAAATATACATGATTTTACAAAATAAGGCAATAAATACGATGTCTACGACGAATGCAAATAGGTTTATTTAAAATATAACATGGAATAACATTTTAAGGTCTTAGTTGAAATCCAATATTATTAAAATTGCAAGAAATTAGAAAAGCAAGCTTTTTATGTGTACTAAAACGCAGAAAATATTTTTTAATCAAAAGTCTAAAAGTGAAATCAAATATCCAAAAGTGTTTCAGAAATATCCCATAATTCTATTCTTATTTATATTGTATTTCAGTTTTAATGAAGCGTTCATTGTGGCAATCAAACTGTTTTCAGTGTGTTAAAACTTTACTAATTTTATTCACATTTCCAGATTATTAATAAAAAGGTATTATTTACTCCTTTTTAATACACAAATAAAAACGTGTTTATAAAATTGGTGTATTATGTAGTTCATTCTGTTTTTGAGTTATCGTATACACAGACAGGTTGGCCGACAGAGAGACAGAAATCCAAAAATGGTTTTCTGGACCAAGTAGGATTAAACATGGTGCTATATACAATTCTTGCGTTAAAATTCTTTGAAAATTAGAGTAATTTTCTATACCTATTTCGTATACGAGAAAGAAAATGTGTTGTTGTTGTTTTTGCTTTTAAAGTTATAATTATAGATAAAAATTGCAATTTTTTTCGATAAACCTCTTTCAACACAACTATTTTAATATCAACCAGAATCTAATTTAATTTGCAACTGATCAAAAGTTTTTATCTTCATCTTATTTCCATATATTATCCAGTTTCTATCTTCATCTCATAGTTTCATCAGTGCCAAAGATAATGTTAGAATTTCTTATCATCAAAATTTTAGCCTTGTTTTTCGCAAGCAAATGTTTAAAAATATACAATAGACAAATAAATAAGAATGAACTGAAAAAAAATCAGAGCAAAAAATTGACGGCGTTATGATCACTTAATACGACAGAGAATGGAAAAAATATAATTACCTGCAACTGCAAACAAGATCAAGAACTTCATATTGCCAGATAGGATGAAAGCCAGCAATCGCTTTACTAAGTAAGCAAATGTAAATTAGATGATTCGAACATAACAATTTATAGGTGTTTTAATCTTTCACATCTTGGACCCGAAAGAATAATTTGTTAAGCTTAATGTATTGAATCAATCGAAGGACACAGGTGATTAAAAAACTTATCACATTATTCAGAAATTCGAACACCTGTCTTAATCATAAATGAATATTCCAAGATATCAAAGTTGCAAATGAAGCCATGGCAACAAATCATTCAAAATGGATATCAATTCGTTAAAAATTTATCACTGTCTGCGAGTGAAATGAAGGGTTCATTCTTGAGACCTTTTCTGAAAAGCTTGTAAATCTGAAGTGCCATCTGGAATGAAATTTCTGTTTATTTCCACTTAAAGTCGTAATGACGGGCTATATTTATACATACTTACTGAAAATGTGGAAATGTTTATTTAGTTTTAGATTTAAGTCACTATCTCATTGAATCATACAGATTTTGAACAATACGAGAATGGAAATGGGTAAGCTCACGCAGGATGCTTACTACAGATAACGATTTATATTTCCCTTGTTGTAAATTGTGTATAGGATAGAGAACAAATATTGAAATAAAGAGAAGTCATATTTACAAACTCTTGCTGAAAATTAGGAAATGTGGTATTCATCTCAGAATGAAGTCGCGCTCTCATTGAATCACGCTTATACACAGGGATAGGATGAGAATGAACATGAGTAAGTTCATGTGGGTTTATTTTTAATACAGGATAAAAAGGGGTGTTATATTTAAAACGCTATCTGCAAATGAAGAAATGAAGACCTCGAAGTTAAACAAACAATGTATTTTAAAGTAAATTGATAACACTATATCAGAAGTTGATGAAATATCCTATCCTCTGATACGGTAAGACCTGTTTGAAACGGACACTATAAGAAACGGAATCCTGTCTTAAGCGGAAAAAATATTTGGTCCCGTCGAAAAATATAGAAAGATCCGTAGTGCATCCCCTCCATAAAATTGAACCTGTCTAACGCGGAAACTGACAGAATTTCAAAGAACAATTCACAATATTTCATTGTTAGTTAACGGACAAAATCTCGCGCGTTTTCAAAAAATTCCTTTTATTTCCTTCGGTACAAAAAGAAATGTTGTGGCGAATTTACCTGAAAATATTTGCATAGAAAATTATTCATCAGCCGAAGATATGGATAGTAATCTGCAGAATTTGTCGATCGGCGGAGTCGGAATCGGAATGAGTTTGTCGATCGGAATGAGTTAGTGAATTTGTCGGTAAAGTATCCAATATGAGTGCGAAAGAATCCATATCAATCGGCGATGATATTTTAACAGAGGTTCCTATTGATAATGTGAATGATATAATTCAAAGGCATACGAACAAAGATAGCAGTGATGATGATGAATGTAATATAAATGAAAACATTTCTGGTAAAGAACAACTCTCCATTTAATCATATGGATCCTTTTTAGATACAGTACCTGAACTTAGAAAAGTTTGTCATAAGTCAGGGAGATTCTGAAATGATTGAACTTTTGAAAAAATATGAGAATATTAACAGAGCGACGAAGTAATTATTCATAAAAAGATATGTTCAGAAAACAATGTTGTATTATTTTAAAATGTTGATTTAGCAAATAATTTTATTTTCCTTAAATTTGTAGCTTTTGAGTAAGGATAATCAATTGTTTAAGAGTAGGTAATGACTATGACATTTATTTCTGTTTAGGGTCCAAAAGCAATATTATTAAAATAAAATGCATATAAACATCTAAATTTTATATGTTTCATAATTTTTATTGTTATTGTGTAATTTTAAAATTTAATTAAATCTTAATTTTAAAATGTGACACTTATTGAAACGTAATTATCGTAATATTTATATTTTTATGGTAGTATATTGTAAATCTTAGAATATCTTTTCTATTACAATTTATTTAATTTAAATAATGATTAGATACATTTTAATTTCTCATACTAATGAGCCCTGTATAAAACGGAAAACTTTTCTAGTCCCTTTTGATTCCGTTTAGTACAGGTTTTACTGTACCTTATTCATAGTGGTAGGCTTTGTCTGAGTTGAGGAAAAAGAATGTCGACAACAGAAATAACGCATAGGAAAAGTAAGTTTTAAAGTAGCAGTCCGGTTATTTTCTTGCAACATTTCTTATATCTTTCTCGCGTTCTAATAGACAATTTTTAAATAATGACCTTTCCCAAAAGCAGAAATTTTTCTGGAAATTCGTCTTTTATAATTTGTTCAGGAAACGAACAAATTAATTAGGCAGAATGCAACTTATTTGAAGAAATGAAGTGGAAATTAACTTATTTATGTTTATATTTTAACAACATTGAATGCGGGAATTAAAGCAATGAGGAGATATTTATAACGGACACTGTAAACGGACAATTATATTATTTATATAAAGAAGAAGAATACTACAAAAGAAATCCAGTTACAATTGCAAAATGGGATCAGAAAAAGAATGAAAATTGAAAACACTAAAAAAATACAATGACACAATACGAATTTAAAAGTTGTAAATATTAAGAAAATTTTTTTTGAAAGTAACTAAGCCCTCAATTTTAAAACATTAAAAAGTACATAAGTAGTAAACACTTGCTTTTGAAAAAATTAAAGGACGTATTAAAAATATACTTAAAAAAGAGTACACCAAATTTGAGGGCTATATCTGCTCAATAAAACAAATAAGAGCGCCATTCTACTAATAGTAGTGCACAAGAAGTTTATATGTTTTTTATTTGTCGGGGGAACATTGAGAGAGTTCCTTACTTGGATTTCAACTTACAAACACATATTTGAGTTACAGCTAGAAAACTTTGAAATGGAACGCGATTCGCAAAAGATTAATGTGTTTAGTGCCATATCGCAAAACAAAATTTTCGACCTATTCTTTCTTCGCGTATACACAGATTTGGATTCGGTTGTTTTCTCAGTTAAATGACGAAGATGAAGACTTCGTTTTAACCAGTGGGATGGAGCACCAGCACATTGATTCTTTTCTGTTCATGGCTAATTAAGTGACAAATTGCCGCAACGATGGTTTGGTGGCAAAGTAGATGGCAGCTTTAATCTGTGGCCCACAAGCATCCCTGATTTAACTTCATGCGATTTTTTTCTTCCGGATTACATGATAAAG
This sequence comes from Araneus ventricosus, assembly GCA_013235015.1. Lineage (NCBI taxonomy): Eukaryota > Metazoa > Arthropoda > Arachnida > Araneae > Araneidae > Araneus > Araneus ventricosus. The sequence goes on from BGPR01011240.1 coordinate 7,657, forward strand.
TGTTTTTTCCGCCACTACCAGTGTACCTGAAAACGCGAATAACTGCAGCCATACCAAACATTAAAACCAAACTTGTTGAAAAAAAGTGTGGGATGAGTTTTCTTAACGACTAGATATCGTTCGGGTTTCTGATGGCTGTCACATTGAGCAGTGATAGTTTTATTAATTTTAAAATGTTATTTTTGATTTAATTTGTCGAAAAACGTTACTAACTTCTTTAATTTTGTAATTGTAACCCTTCAAATTGGGAGGGAGGGTTCATTTTTAAGGGGACGGTGGACCTTGAAATTGGCAAAAATTTACCAAAATATAGAATTTTTTTGTTATATTGAGATGTTGCTTACTTTAATGAACCATATGTACAAAACCGCGTGTCTCTAAATTAATTTATTAAAAAGTTATAGGCATTTAAAAAAATTTAAAGGGACCCAAATATGTAAACAAACATGTCAACAAAGAGAAAACACGATTTGTTTTATATTTTAATTTATTTTAGAATTAATATTTTTACGTTTTAGCTTTCGTGGATTTTAAATGCAACTGTTAACTCTGTTTGCCGCGTTTTGTTCACATTTCTACCTCGTGTTTAACGAGTTGACGTGTTTTTATTTGCTGTCATCATTTGTAACATCTGCCTAATTCTTGGTATCCTCTGAAGTGATTTTTTTTTTGCTGAAAACACTTGGTAAGTAATAATACTTTATAGTTAGTGTACATTATTTATATAATGGATACTGTTAATCGACAATATCGTAAATTAAAAGGTAGATCATCAAAACGAAAGCGTTTGTGTGCTTCCAACATAAGCATGAGATAGGAAAAAGATAAAGTAGAGAATTCCGATATTTCAGTGTGTGCTGAAAAATGTGTAAGCAATGAAGGTAGGGAAAAGAAAAGTACTTTAAATGTAAGTGCCACAAAATTGCTACCTCTACAAAAATCTACCTCTGCTTCAACAAGCAATGCCATTGAGAAAAATTCGTATGTCATTATGAATAACAGTATGTGGTCTTCCCTTCAATCTAATACAAAATGTGTTGAATGCAGTATGTGTTCTTTGGATGTTACATCTAATGGCACTTATGGCTTTTCATCAAAAATAGAACTAAAATGTAAAAACTGTGAGAAAGTATTTAACTCCGTATTTTCCAGCCCTAGTGACAATTTCGATAAATGCTTTGAAGCAAATAAAAAGCTTGTTGAAGCGTTTTTAAAATTGGGAAAGGCCACGCAGCATTGGAAGTTTTTTCAATGGCATAAAAACATTTTCAAAATGTTTACACAAATTGTATGAGGAGAAGCAGAGTTATAAAGATGACATTCATCAAGTGTCTCGTAAAATTATTCGCCAAAAGCATAATGAGTTAGCCTCACCATCTGATCAAAATAATGAAATTATATTGATATCACAGTCTCATATGATGGCACATGGCAAAAACGTGGACATACGTCACTTTATGGTATTGGTATAGTTGTTGATGTTTTGACTGGTCTCGTCATTGATTACGAGATACTTTCGAAATATCGTCCCGAATGCACTACAGCAAAAAGGGATCTTGTAGAACACAGTGCTGATTTCTCCATATGGTACAAAATCCACAAGCCAGAATGCAGCGAAAACTATGTGGGATCATCAAACGCGATGGAAGTTAAAGCTGCAGAAATTTTATGGACGAGATCGGTTGAAAACTGTGGTATGCGATATATGAACGTTCTGTCAGATGGTGAATCTAAGACATACCAACATTTATTAGAGTTAGATGTATATGGTGACAATATGAAAATTTCTAAACTAGGATGTCTGAATCATGTGGCAAAGAGACTTGGGACAGGTCTTCGCAATAAAGGCAAAGAGTGGCGAAGTAAAGGAGTCACAATTGGTGGTCGAAAAGAGGGAAGCTTGAAAGAAAGCATGATATTAAAACTAACAAATTTTTATAGGAAAGCTATAAAAGACAATATCCTTGATGTCCAAAAAATGAAAACTGCTATATTTGCATCATTGTTCCACACTTCATCGACAGACAAAGCATCTAAGCATAATAATTACCCAACAGGCGTGACATCATGGTGCTTTTATCAGAGGGCTAACAATGAAAAGCAAGTCTCATTCGTCAATGAAGACAAAGTTGTCAGCGCAAGTTCTGGAAAAAACACTGCCTGTGTATCAAAGACTTGCAAACAACGAGCTGTTGGCAAGATGCGTCTCGGGAAAAACCCAGAATGTAAATGAGAGCATTCATAGTGTTATTTGGAACAATTGCCCAAAAAAAACTTTTGTTTCTAAAAAGCGGCTCGAATTGGCAGTAATTTCTGCCATAGGTGAGTTCAATTTTGGCTGCTTGAATAATCTTAGCGCAGAACAGAATGAATTGAACTCGGAATCTGTTCTCATTGCTAAACAGTAGAAAGACATTTTTGACATTTACGACTGCGGAATTTTCGTTTCATCGTGCGCAAAGTATGCTAGGAGGACTATGGTAATAGTCAAAAATTCGACCTTCCTATATTGATGAAATTCTGAAAAACCATGTTGGGAATTCCGCCTGTCTCTCCATAAACGCAATGAATCACAGATATAATAAGTTAGAAAAATGAAATTTGGCATGCTATCTTTACATCCAAAATTTTTGTAGACTACTATCAAATTTTTGACAAAATCCATGTACTGGAAGTCTGTCCAAGTGAGTACGAAGACTCAGAATGAGATAAATATGGAAATGGAAATCAAACTGGTGTGTGCTTTTATTATTTAAATTGTAGATCTGTATCAACTTTTCGACTAAACTCGTCTACGGGTTGATTGTTTATCATTTTCCTTGCACGTGAATTTAGGAAAGCGACAGCTGAACGCACAACAAGCAAGAAGTGTGAATTATAGTGCACCAATACAGTAAATCCGTGTCTGATATTTTAACTAAATATGCCAACCGGGTGATTGTCATTTCGTCGATTCGTGTGTATATGAACACGATAACGCAAAAATAAGCATGAGAATTGAAATTTCTTATGCAGTCTTGAATCTACTCTTGATTTTTGTCAAGAGTGGATACAGCCGGTATGAATACTAGATTTTGATTATACTGCGATGCTCAACACAAAACTCGCCGTATTGTGAAAGTATAAAAAAGTCAAGGGGAGTAAACTCCCGCTTGTTTCTTTTATATTAAACAGAAGAAGTTTAAACACCGAAATTAATCTTTCTCGTCTTATGAATATTCTTTTTGTTTAGTGAATGAAAGTAAATGGTAATTTCAGAAATATATTTAATAAACTGAGATTCTGATCATTTAATTTTCACTTTTTCATAATTATTTGCAGAATAAGCGCAAAACATTTCAAAGATAATGCATGAATTCATCACTTTAGCATTATTTGCCTTTAAGGGCAGAATAATATAAAAAAGATGGCATTCAGAAGAAAATGCTTCAATTATCTTTCTAATTCCAGTATCAAATCAGAGAGAAGATTTTGTGAATTATCTCATTATTTTTTATCCTTATCTAATGGGTAAACTGATTGTAACTCACCTGTGATTTTACCTAATCTCGGAAATTACATATTCTCGGAATGCAAGCAGCTGGCATCGCTAGCGAATTGTCAAATTATTTTAAATTATTGATAGGTGAGTGTTCGACATCATACAGCAGATGATGACCCTGAAAATATTCTGATGACGAATGAGAAACTGTCACAGTTTAGTTTAGGTACATTAACGTCCGTTTTGAAGCAACATCAGGCTATTTTGGGACGGACTTCATAATTTTGAACAGCGGTCAGACGACGACACCTGAGCTGACACTCCCCTTTCCAAACTTACGCACCACAGCAGCGGTAGGACGTTTGGCCACTACGTATGATTTAACGTGGAACAGGCCCCATATGCAGTGGATCTTTAGTGAAATCGGGTTTCGAACCTGAAACCCTCTGACCCCGAAGTCGAGACCATAACACAAAGCCACCGCGGCCTAACGGTCACAAAGAGTTTGCTTAAGATCGACACATTGTGATGGCAAAATATGCCACCTTTTTACCCTTTCGCAACTAACGACATATAAACGTCCCTAAAGAACTTAAAAAATACTTTTGGAAAAGAAACGCTCCTTGGGAAGTATTTCTCAACAGTCGTGCCTAGTTTTAAGGAAGAGTTTTTATTTCCATAACATGATGTCACTACCCAGATAGCACGCACACTTGCAGCAAGTGTGATTTTTCTTGATATTAGCTTGTCAGGACAAACTTGACGCGGCAACTTTACAGCAAACTTCCTGCAAAGTAACAAAGCATAACCGACCAACCCACTTGCAAAACAAGTTAACTGTGAAATTGTTATAACAAATTTCATACTACAATTGCAAAAAATGTTTGTTGTAAAGTTGATACGTCACACTTACACACCACGACCTTGATACAGTTGTATATATCTGGTTTTGATCTTTGCCTTTGTTTTAAAAATATCCGATTTTTTATAGCATCTCCTAGACCGTCTTTCTTTTTATTAATTCAATAAATCAATGATAATTTGTAAAAAACTAACTAGGTCTTTTAATTTAAAAAATTATTTTTGAAAAATTATCCATCTTTTTACTAAATATAGAACTTAAACTTTTAAGAAAACTATATATCGCCTTTTTCCTAATGTTGAAGTTTTAACGTTCATAAACAAATTAAACCTGAAAAACAGTCAATGTTTATTGAAAAATGAACTTACATTTTGTACCATATTTTTAAAAGTAATTACTTTTGAACCCTAATTTCATAATTTATTCTACTAGCAAAACTTACTTACTAGTGAAAATCGCTCTCTCTCTCTCTCTCTCTTTGATCTCAAATCATATCCTCAACTCAAAATTTAAAAAAATTAATGAAATCAAGAAAAGAGTTTAAAATAAAACGTGTAGATGCACCAATCTATTAGTGCAATCTATCTTCCTATATCAGAATTCCGTTGGCTGAGTGGCTAAGGTGTCGGGCTATGAAGTGGGTTGTCGGGGGCTAGAATCCGAGGTTTGTCTGCGTACTCTGTTTTTGCTATAGCTTGCAATGAGTTTGACTCAACAAGGTTGCGGAAAGTTCGACTTGTGGTGACTAACTCGTTTGCAATAACTTGTTTCAAGCTTGCACTCTTGCCGTGTCAAACTTGCTGCAAGCTTGCAGATTTGCAGAGCAAGATCGCTTCAACTTTGCTGCAAACTAAAACTGCTATCTGGATACCGTAGGTAGATTTAATGTGGTTTTTTCACAGGGTTGCATCAGTTTATTTGATAGCTAACTAGTGTGTATGCTTTGTTTTCAGAAAATATCGTGTGATATCAATAAAATTTTGATATATTTATAAACCTAAATGGCAAAACCTTTTCTTTACAAAATTACTAAGAGAAGTCTAATTGGAAAAATATGCCCCAGCAACGACGACGGATGGAATTTATTTTCCCGGTTCTAAATCGGAGAATATATGTTTTCTAAAAATAAAACACCTTTTGTTTTGCATTCTAGGGCGCCCTACTTTTAGTTTATATTACCAAAACTGGTGTGGCGTTGAAAAAAAAACTCGCCGCGAAAGGGTTGAGTTAAATTTCGTAGTACAGTGAAACGAATCAAATATGCATTTGAACCTCTTCCGTTTGGCCGATTGGGACACAAATTTAATGCAATTTTGTGGGATTTGTTCCTGTCACCACTAGATGGCGCAGCGACGCCAATGTTGTAACTCGATGTCACTGAGAGAAAAAGAGAGAGTGAGATAGGCAAGCTCTCGAGTAGGAGAGATCCGTTGTCTTTAGCTCCCGTAAGGGGAGGTTTGACAAATGTCCGCGCGTACTGTCTTACCGCCACGATAAAAACACTAGACATCCGGTGGCAGTCGTTATGGAAACGGGATATTCCACTGCATTTTGGGGGTGAAGAAAAGGGTTCATTTCATTTGGATCAGATAGAACCGGCGGAAGTCTCATTTCGCTTTGTACTTCGGTCAAAAACGGATTCTCGCCTAACGAAGAGCGCTTAGTTTGCTAAATGTTGCGGTTGATTTTATATCCGTTTCCCACCTTCCTTCGACTCGTCTGCGTGAGGCAACCCTTTTCAGGGTTTTTCTCCTGGCAGTGGGACAGTAGGTGGGCAACCACAGCAAGTACGCAGCAGTACGACTGCCCTTATATAGACTCTCCGACATGTGGGTACTATTTCTGTTTTTATAGTTAAACTATCACCTGCAAATATACCATCATCATCGTTATATGTCAGCATCGAGCAATAAATGGCGATTGGTGTTATTTCAAACCCATCACACCCACAATTTTATAATTCTGATGCCAAGATCATACGCCAAACTTTATTTATCCAGCTTGTTGCATTTTTGAGTTATCGCGGTCATATACCTTTGTACAGACAAACCGATAGACAGTCAAGGTTTCGAAGGAATTGTTCCAAAATGTGACACGCATCTATAATTTTGATGATGGGATAATGTTCCGAATTTCGTTCATCTTGCTAGTAGTGTTTCTGAGTTATCGTGTTCATATTCACACGGACGAACAGACAGGCAGAATTCCCATACCAATAATTCATCCAAAATTTCGTAGAAAATTATAATTTTTGCGTACAGACCACATATGAAATTTTATTATTCTTGTTCGTTGGCCTTTTGAGTTATTGTGTTCACAAACAGACTGACAAACAACCTTAGTTCTGAAAATGGATTTTACAGACGCAGGGAAGTTTGAAACGTTGAGATTCGTTAAAATCTCGAGACCGAATTTTTAGTGATTTCTACGATACTTCCTCTTTTTACACTTGTTATACAAAAAAAACAGAAAAATTATCTATTTCCAAGAAGTAGCCGAATGCATGCAAATCTAGGCGACCCCATTTGAAAACTAAATGCAGTGAAGTAAGTGTGCCTGAGTTTTTGAACTGCAATATAATTCAGGAGCAGGTGTTTCTTATGCTTATCCTCTGAAAGCATCACATAAGAGAGCCGCCGAATTTGAACACTTGGAAATTTTTTAATGTACAGTGATAGAGAAATAATTTTAATGAAAAAGTAGTAGAATTTATTGTAGTTTAACTCTCTTCAAAACAATCTAATTAATTTCTAATAAAATACACTTTATAGCAGAAAAAAATAGCTTAAAAATTGTGTCATCGTCCAATCCATGAAACCGTTGCCCAGATTGTACCACCAATTTCTTCAAGCACAATTGAAGAAAAAAATATTTTTTCTCAAATCCACACCAACACACAATGCATGCAATGCATCAAGTATGCCATTTTATGCGCTATATCACTTCATTTCCCTTTGTTTTCTCATGAATGATACAGAACTACGCAACTTTAATTTTTGTTCTTTTTGATTCAACATTGACGCCTTTAGTTCTCTTTTATTGTTTATTTCCTTTGACTAGCTACCCTTCCAATTTATGCGGACTAATAATGGTGATAACTGCTTTCTGAGCTATTCATGTAGTTTAAGATAATAAGCCTATTGATTTAAGCAGTCGAATTTAGGTAATAGTTTGTGGTTAAATCATATGGAAAATCATTTGTAGGGTGTCAAACGTCCTCCCGCTAGTGTGTGAGGAATTTGGAAAGGGGCTGTCAGTCCAGTGTCGTCCTCGTGATCTGACCATAGTTCAAAATTACGAGGCTCATTCCCAAATAGCCCTAGTGTTGTTTTAAAATGGGTCGTTAATATAATTAAAACTTATCCATCTTTGCAACACAATTTGCCTGCTTTACGGCCCGAATATTTAATAGAAAGACATGAAGTTATGATATTTAGGAACCGCGTGAAAATTTGGCGACTCTCCCCTATACGTATTGAGCCAGGCTTGTACATTCCCATTTGCCAGATATTAAGTTTTAAACTGATATAACTCTCAGCTTGGGGAACTGTAGTTTGAGACCAAATGCTTCTAAGGATGGACACTCAAGACCACTCACGCCAACTAATTTCGTCCTTTCTATTCCAAAACAGGTCATCATTGGGAAAACCCGGTCAGAATTGAAGCGGTGTGGAGCTGAAAGTTGGATATTCAACCGGTTTGGATGTTCATCCCTCCATTTGGATGGAGTGCCGGGGCATGAAAACGACGAGAGTAGTTACGAAGGTAGGGAGCTTGATTTGTACGGCTAACTGAGGAAATAGAAAAGCAGGGGGTAGGGGACCGGACTGACCGGTAATGGGTGGATTTGTCTGGCGTAGAGAAGTCATGAATGACCTTCCAAAATATACATGATAAAACAGGGAATGGAGGTTCATGTGCATTAAGATCCGTTGTGTGCGTGGGACTAGTACACATGTGGATGTGGCTGAAACGGCCTCGTGTTCGTATGCCATAGATATTTCGAAAGTAAGGAGTTGCCTCAGATGTCGTTCTTGCCATCTCATCGCAATTTAAAATGACGAAGTCCGTCCCAAAATAGCCCAAATGTAGCTTTTAAACGGAAAGTAGCAAAACATTGAAGCAAATCAACTAGTCAAAATTCGATGTTGAACTGTAGATTAACTGTTTTAACGTCCCTTTTCAAGGGATATTTTTAGGGCATACCTCGTAATTTTTAACAGCGCTACCAGCGGGAGTAGTTTGCCCCTCGCCGTAAGGCTGGACATTTACAACCGCCGCACGTCAAGCAAATTCGACCTCTACACTCCAAAATTGAACGTCAATGGTCTCCCCAAAACTTTCTCGTATCCGTTCTAACACGGGTGGGGGGTGGGAATACACCAAGCGACAGTAAAATGCGCCATTCCCTAACGCAGGTGGGAGGAAACGCGTGAATCGGTCGCGCCTTTTTTCGCGTTGTAAAATGGCGAAGAAACCAAATTTGCAATTTGACCGCCTTTTTTCCAACCGGTTGAAACGAAAATTGGCTACAGATCTACAATTAATGTTAGCAGACGTCATACCAATTTTTGTTTATCTAAGTCTTAGTGTTTAGGAGTTATCGTGTTCGCAAGTATGTGATTATACAGACAGACAGTTAACCCTTCGACAGATTTGTTCCAAACTTTTATACCGGCCTAGATTCCTGATGATAAAAATGTGTACCAAACTTTATCCATCTAGATATTTAAGTTTTTGATTTATCGTGTTCACATTAACACCGACAAAGAGACAACAGACAGACTTCCCGTGGACGAATTTCGTTCTAAATCTGAAAGAAACCTGCTAATTTTCTGCAAAGCCCATATACCAAATTTCACCCCTCTAGCTCAAACCGTTTTCGAGCTATCGTGTTCACAGACAGACATAATTCCAAAATTGTGTTTTTTGGACTCAGGGAGGTCTAAAACGTGCAGATTCATCAAAATCTCTTTTGAATTGTTTGAAAATTACAGTATTTTCTCATTCTATACTGGCATACGAGGAAATAAAAATCGGTCAGAATTAGCATAGAGTGGAGCAGAAGGTTGGATATCCAACCTATTCCAGTGTCCATCACTCTGTTTGGACTGCCGAACCATAGATGTGGCGTGTGTGGAGACTTGAGGTTCGTAGTTCACGGTGGAAATTGGGGAGGGTGGGGGTCGGGGATCGGAGAGACTGGTAGTGGATGAATTTGAGTGGTGAATTGCAGTTGTCTAAACGGATGGGCTAAAAATGCGAAAGCCATGGAACGTTTGTGCAAATCTTCGGTGGAAGTGGGTTTCCGAACCTGGAGCCTTCTAGTTCCGAAAATGAAACCTTACCACTAGGCCTCTGCCACGCCAGTCTGCCAATTTATCTACTAAATAACAAAAAAATTAATAAATCTAGAAAATCGCCTACCTGTAGATTTAAAACAGTATATTATTGAAACAAATTAATCAACCACTGGCAATTCGTCTTTAATCTTATAAACTTATACACTAAATTACTAACTTTATAAAATAGTCCAAAGTGTAGCTTTAAAACATGACATTATTGAAACGAATCAATTAGTCAGTCGCAATTCGTTTTTAATCTGATAAACTTAATGACTAACTTCCCAACAAGAATATTTCAAACGAAAGGGTAACTGTGGAAATAAAGATCGTAAAAATCTCTGCTGAATTTCTAAGATGAAATCACAGTTAATAACAGATTGAGAAACGTATGATTTTGTACTCATGCTGATAAGCTGATATATATCTATATGTGTATAACAAGTTCACACGGAGAAACTGTTTCTGCTGTTTGATTTCTTTTCGGAAATTTTCAATCTCACGAGTTGCTTACAAAGAAAGAAATTCCTTATATTATTCGCATTTGGAGGTAATAATCCGTTTATTTAATTAACCTGTTCCTTATAATAACCCTTCGAATAATTCTGACGAATTCAATTCACAGTTATTTTTTTCAAATTCGATCATCAAATAATCCAATTTGTGAATATGAACATTTTTAATTATTTTTAATCAATACATAAAGTAATAGTTACATTACTATTTACGTAACCGTATTTACGTTTCTTTTTCAACACGGAATGTATATTTTAGCTTGGCATACTATGAAAACCAGATTTTTGCTCAATAAACAATACTTTAATTTATAGGTCAGAATGCGTGGCATTTAGAAACAAGAGGGAGGGTTCTCCCGTCGACACAAAACTGCGTTGCAAGTTTATGTGGAACAGATACTGGTAACGTAGGGCATTATATTTTTAGTCATCCAAAATAAGAAAGTGTTAAAGAAAATATTTTCCGAAGAGCTTCAGTACTTTGAGCATTTTAGACTTGGTTCAAGATAAGATGGCTGACATTGATATTCGAAACATTATTCAGAATAGCATAGAGATTCTTCTCCATTCTAATGATGACGTTGCTAATAATTTTAATTGTTTTTCTTAGTTGAATCGTGATATAGGTATTATCGTTATATAGGTATCGTATATTTGTCTTCATTTTATTTTTCTTTCTTTTTTCTCTTTTTATTCTTATTTTATTTTATTACTTATTTTATTTTTCATTCTTATTGTTATTTTTCTTAACCTTCAACGTTTTCAAGGGCTACTTGCATTGTGCATCGTATTACGTATTTATATCGTTCTTTTATAAATTTAAGTGCAATTTTTATTTATAAAATCTTTGTTTACTATTAAGCTAATGAATACTAATAATTTAAATAAAAGCTGGATTTATTTTTGTTAAACCGCACGATATATTTATGTAATACGATGCACGATATGTCATAAGATTTGTACAGGCCTGCTCGCTGAAAGGTTAAGTTAATATCCTATATGTATTTTTAGTGTTATTACTGATTGTTATGTTTCTTTTATGTATTTGCTATTCTATGTTGTTATATTGTCATCAGTAATTCTGCATGCTTAGGTTGAACGGAACTCCCATTTTTGTAGGTATACATACGCAAAATGACGCATTTCTGTTGAGCCTCAGCGTTTAAATAAAGAGAATTGAGTTTGTATTTTGGAACAGTATACCTTCCCTTTGACATAACAGTGTTCCTTAAACATCTATATTTCAACTATCGATAGCTCAGTCGATAGTTATCCGAAACTATCTATAGTTTCAAAACTATCTATAGTGTCGATATTTTTCTCCCCGGCGATACTATCGATAAGTGTTCTTCCAGTCGATAGTTAAGAAATTATCGATAGTTCCAGTCAATAGTTTTGAAACTATCGATAGTATGGATAGTTCCAGTCGATACTTTTGAAACTATCGACAAAAAAATGAGCCTATCGATAGTATTGCCCGGGAGAAAAACATCCATAGTTTTGAGAAAGTCGATACTATCGATTGTTTCAGTCGATAGTTCCGAAAACCAATACTATCGACTTGGTATCGATAGTCTATCGATGCTTAAGGAACTTATGACATACAAGATCCAAACTTTGACACAGATCCACAGTTTTGATCTCAAGATCTCATACAATTTTTTTAGTTATTTGAGTTTTCGAGGAATAACACCACAGCATACCCCCCGAACTCGGAGCCTGAACGGCTCCCTGTCGATTGGATGAGTATGTGTGAAACTTTATTGAAAAGCAAAAGCAAAAATAAAAAATACATCATGAGATATAAAAGCACATAAAAGGTAACATAATTATACATGAACAAAGAAGAAAATAATGAAAAGTACATAGAGGGTTACAATCCGAGTATAATATAAAATATATACAAAAGGGGTTATAATATGAGTGCAGTGAAAGGGCAGAATGTTTCCTTTAGTTACATTGTTTCATACAGTTGCAGTTCCATGATACGGGGCTGTTAGTGTTGTTCGATGCCACTATAAAGAGGAATTGATAATGTATTACAACCGGTTGCATTGATGATTATTGAGGCAACCTTCCTAAAAATCGTGGGAGTGGTTTTTTTGTTCTATCTTGTTATTTATACTTAGGGATCGCTGGAATAGTTACTCCAGGGTTGGCAGTGATGTGAAGGGTGAATTTTTCGATTGAATTACGGAAGAATTGGTGGTGGCTGGTTGTTGTTCTTAAGCTAGCATGTTCTGCTGCTCAACTGGGTATTCATCGAATTTCTAGTTCCGGAAGGAGAATCTTTGAAAGTATCTATTTCTAGGCTGGAGTATGTGGCTGTGCTGTATTTTGACTTTTAATTAGGTCTTCGTTAGTCGCTAGGAATGTGATAAATGATCTATATTTCGTCTTGAGAGTTTGCTGGATAGTGAGCTCTTCCACCAATGGACTGTGAATTGTGGGCTTAGTTCCTTATGGTGATATGATAAAGTAAGTGGACATCTCGTTGCGTAGTGTAGGGGATTTCCTATTTCTCCACATCCGCAGTAGTCTGTAGTAAGGAGACGGAATCTCTTGGGGTAGCTAGGGAAGGCCCCATGGCCAGTGGCGAATTGGGTGAATTCTCGGGACCAGTGCAGCTGTTTGTTTGATATTTTCGGTATAATGCTGTAAACCGATCTACCAGTCTCACCATTATCCCACTCAGCTTACCAACGCAAGAGGGATGGCTGTAGTAGTTCGTTCTTTAGATAACTTTTTGGGAATGGAAGGTTGGCTGGTATTCCATCCGTGGTTTCCTCCTTCGTAAGGGTATCTGCTATTTCATTGCCTTTTTGGCCTATGAGTGCTTTAACCCAGCCGAGCCTGATTCTGGCATTTCCTAGAATGGTCATTTGTGCCTCTTGAATGATTTTGCTCTTTACATAAAATGATTTAAGAGCTTGGAAGCTAGACTCGCTGTCACTTCAGATGTTGACTTCTTCGTTTTCGGTGTTGGCCCACTCGATGGCTACTTTGAGGGCTAGCATTTCTCCTTGGAACACAGTATTGGCTGGGCTGAGTTTGGCCTTCCAGGTTTTAGTGACGACTTCGTTTGCAATGGCACAGAAAGCACTACCCGTTTGATCGGGTTTTTTCTAGCCATCTGTGTATACTTCAATTGGCGTTCTATTGAAAGGATCTTGTCCCCCATGTGAGAGTCTATTTTCCAGGCTAAAAAGTGCAGGGTGTATTGTTGATGGTGGTGATGGCTGCTCATAGCTTTCATGGTCGAAGTGGATACCTTCGTAATCTCAATTTCTAGCAGGCGGCCTACCCTTATCAGTGTTGATTACATTTTGGCTTTAATGTGAAGAGGCATTAGACCTTCTATGATCTGGAGAGCCGCCGTTGGGATGGTATTGTTCGCCCCTGTGATATTGAGCAGAAACTTTCTTTGGATAGAAGACAGCAGTTTCTGTTTTCTGGCAGTGATCTTGTGAGCCCATGCTGCTGAAGCATAGAGAATGACCTTTTCCATCACCGTCAGATACAGCTGTCTTCTGACGTTTTTACTGAGTCCCCAGCTTGTTCCGGATACATTCTTCAGACCTTGGAGTTTTTGAGACACATGGTGATCGTATGCTAAGTATACTGCTACTATATATGCTAGTTCGGTATTTTTATTGCGTTCACATACTTATGAACTTGCATATAAGCAGAAAGTCAACCTTATAATGAATTTGGTACCAAATGTGATACAATTATAAAATGCTCTAAACTCCACCCCCGTTGCATTTTCCCTTTCTACTATGCAGACAAAGATAGAATATTGCAATCGACAAAAAATTTTCTGAAACTTTTTTTTATTCCATTTCTAAATAGAGGACGTTTAATGGTTTCAGTGTTTGGCGAATTTGGAAGCATTAAAACATTTCATTCAGTATGATAATAGCGAGGCATTTAATTGCAATTTAATACTAATAAAATCAGAGAAAATCTAAAAATTACCCACTTTGAGTTCGCGTATCCCCAACTGGTCATTCGCGTACTCTCAGGGTTATGCGCACTACAGGCTACTGCGCCTCCTCCTCCTCCTCCCGCTTTCAAAACGGGCCTCATGGTTGCATATTCGGATGTTCATTTCTGTAGGGGAACACGTGGAAAATGGAATACTTAAGGTTTGGAGAGCTGTGAAATGGCAAATAATTCTCAGAGATCTTTGAAAATGCAACGTTATAAAATGTATTTATTTGGTCACACATGATGAATTTGAAAACTAATCTATGATCAGTACATAAATTGTTATTCACGATTTAGTAAAATTTGTCAAATCGTCCATTTTCCCCCAGCTCCGGAACAAAACGGAATCCGGTTTTATGTACTCTATGAAAATTCTTAAATATAAAAAGGGATTGTTTTTTTATGACTATTCAACATATTATAAATTATATTAAGTATAAGAAATCTCAATAAAATTACTTCAGAGATTATATCGGTGATTAAAAAATAAACAGAATTAACGACAAAGCTCAAAAATGAGAATTTCTACTTCCGGAAATAGGCAAATTACACAGGGGCAAAACAGAACAGGATGCCGTTTTGGTCCGGTCCGTTATGCCACAAGTGCAGAGGTTAATAAAGAACTACTGTAAGGCTAGACTAGAAACTAAAGAGCTACAATACAAGTACATGAATGGACAGCCCGAAGAGTAATATTAACGAAAAAGCAGTGCTTATCCAAACATAATAATAACTTATTTGAATTAACTTTGGAAGAAAACTCGGTGAAACCACAGTATTCTATTCAGAAACGAGGAACTCTTCTAAAATAAGCGTAGTAGCCAACTGTCATGGACTTTGACAGTTCTGTCATATGCAGTGGGGTGTTTTATGAAATTCCAGGAGTTTCCACTAATTTGAACAACAAACTGGGCGAAAACACGAGGGGGGGGTTCTGTTTTACCCCGTAGTTCTGTTTTGGCCAGGGTTTCCCTATATCTAAAGATTTATTCCTAAGTATTAGTAAACTAAAAAGTAAAAATTATTATTTTAATGTTGTTCTAATTTTCAGTATTCGATTTATAATTCTTTATTATAAATATTATGGAATTCTTCCCGAAATTCGCTATCAGGTGTCTATACGCATATGGAATCAAACGTTAATTAAATTAATTGATTAACTTATAATTAAGTTCTGGAATACTAAAATAAAGTACTGTCGTCGAGAATGCGCAAGTGTACAAAATTTCTAAACTCTAGCATATCAGGAAGTGAGTGAAAACAATCCATTTTTCCACAATTCCATTTTTTCCAAACAAGAAAACATGAAGCAGGTCAATTTATATAAAAATCTATAGATATAAAACGCTTAGGTACTTTGCTCAAAAAATGGGTTAATTTCACTTTTGCTGACGGCAACTATCGGTTTGTTTACAAAGCAAAACCGGTAGCCTCCGACATGTTAGGAATAACTTCATAAGAACAGCCTGCTGCTATATTCATTCTGGTGTAAAACGAAATTTTCTCGAAAAAAATGAGTTTAAGAGGTAGAGCTCACAATATTTCCTATAATATAAAGAAATTTTGGATGAAATTATTCAAAAGAGATCAGTTAGAAATGAAGCAGATGGGCTTATATGAGCTAGAGAACGTGCAGATCAACGCCAAAATAGTTTAAGTCAGCGAAGAGAAAATCGTGTTAATTAACTAAGATGACCATCATGGAACTTACTATTGTGAATATTGTATTTTAGGTAGGTAGACCGGGGCTAGTTGGGCCGTTTTTTCTTCTAAGATTTTTTTTTTAAAAAGAGGAATTCCAAATTTTTAAATTAAAATATGAATATATTAACTATCAGTATTAATTTAAAACCTCGAACTGACACTAAGTCTCTTGGCTGAACCTGCCCCGACTGCGGGGTAAGTTGAGCCACTACTAACATGAAGCGACTATCACAAAACATTCTTCTATATTATTATACTTTATTATTATTATTCACATTATGTGTATTATATACAAATTCTGTGCATTCCTATTCAATATAAACTAAGATACAGCTTTTATGTTCATCGTCAAATAGTATTGTGTAATTACAATCAAAATTGAGTCCGAATGGTTTTTAATAATAAGTATCTTGCATAATAAATCTGGTACAATTCCATCCCACATATTCAGAGATATTTCTATAACGCACAGTCTGATAAACCCTTTGTATCCATTATCTAAAAGAATATTTTTATAGATAATGGATTCCCAAATTTTTTCATTAATGTTAATAGTTTTTTTAAAGGAGTATAAAAAGTTTCTAATTTATCTTTTATTAATGGTTTATTTTTATTTGTTATAACTGTTTAAATATTAGCATTTTTTCTTCTGGTTAATTAGTTAGAATTTTTCTTCATAGATGGAGCTAGGTCTGCCAACTTCCAGGACTTTTTACTTCCTTTGTCTTCATGTGTTTGGCGTCTCTTGTTCTTCATTATAATTTCTGCAGAGCGGGTAAATTATTTTATTTCCTTAATGAAAATCCAAAAGATACTAGAGGGTAAATTATTTTACACACTCTAGTATCTTTTGGATTTTCATTAAGGATTTTTTTGCCTCTTTATTAATTCAAAGGAAATTTTTCCTTTATTGGTTGAACAAAATTCAGGCCACAAAGGGTATACTTTTGATTTATAATCTTACCCTTGACAGAAAATTTTGTCCATTTTAGAACTTCTATGGCGAGTGGTCTTCGAAAAAGTTCGTCATTCGGGTTCTTATTCATTCCTTACATTTTGAATATTTTTTTACTTTCTAAATTCTACTTTATTTGTTTTAAATATTAATTGTTGTAATTTTTGTTGATGAAATCATTTGATGCTGCTGCGTTGAGCGCGCAAAAAAGTGTATTGTTATCGTTATTGTTTAAATCTTCTGTTTCTTATATATAATCTTTCCTTTTTAACTTTTTATTTTGTTTTTCTATTAATAATCTTTCCTTTTTAACTTTTTGTTTTGTTTTTCTATTATTTGTATTTGTATTTTATTAGAATTAGCTGCAATATGCGCCATTCTATATAATACAAAGAGATTTAATTAATATTTAACTAATTAATTAAATTAATTTATATTTAATATCTTTGTTAAACTTTATTAATTATAACTGTTAATATTTTCAGAACTTAATTATCAGTTAATATATTAATTTTAATTAAATTTTGCTTTTATATCTAAGACGCTATATCGTAAGGGTAGTTTATTTATCTTCAGAATAATATAATAAATTTTTTATGAAAAACACTTTAAAGCAAAAAAAAAAAAAATAGCTTAAAAAATTGTGTCATTGATCCAATTAAGAAAACTGGTTTCCCAAATTGGAACACAAATTACTTTAAGCATATTTAAAGCAAAAATATTTTCTGATTCTCAAATTTGCACCAACACACAAAGTGTGAGCCCAAGTATGACATTCTATGCACTGTATCATTTCTTCTCCTTCCTTCGTTTCTTCAAATATGATACAAAAGTTAAGCTTAGTTTTTTTCTTCTTTTTGAACAATTATTTGATGCCTTTAATGCCCTTTGCACTTGAATGCTTGTAGTACAATCTAAACAACTTTTAAACAAAAACAACAAAAACAATTCCCCTAAACTTATCTTAAAATTTTTGTAGTAAATTGTAATAAAACAAGTTTCATATCTGAAGGTATAAAATAACATATTTTACTGCTTACTTTAAAAAGTGTAATAAGGGCTATTGATTGTTTGTTAAAATATTTAATTGATAATATATAAATCTAAACACTTCTTCTTTAATTGAAACCATGTACCGTTTTCTCTTAAAAATTACTTTATACACCACATTTACATCGTTAGAACCTTACTTGCTTATTTGGAGATCCAAATATTCATTCGAATTGAGGTTATATCTGTCCAATCTAGGCGCCAATCTAATTCGGCAACTATCTCCTATACTTACAAAACAATTTATTTTGCAATAAAGTTGGGATGATGGTCTGGCACATGATATATTATTAAAATAAATTATTAGGGACTAAGTATCAAACTGGTAATTAATATGTATTGATATGTTATATTTTGCCATCTCCTCAATGCCTTAAAACGTGACCTCTGCATTCCTTGAGGGTTTATTGCATTAATATAAGTAAGTGGAAAAATTATTTAATCGACTTATCGAATTATTATACAAAGGTACTTTTATAATAATTGTAACCATGAAGAAGGAAAGTGCAGCAGACACATAAAAATTGCACACCATGTGAGTTAATATAATCTTTAATGGTAATTACAGCATTTCGCTGCCTTTACATAAAACTATTTAACTTTAAACGTACCTACACCTAATATACACACGAAAGAACTGCTTATACGTTTCTTATTTATGCGTCGTTTCATCACAGTCTCAATTCATTCCTATTCATTGTAATGGCAAATACGACACAAAGTTTCGGTTATACGTCGTTTTTCCACATTATATAATGCAAAAATTTCCTCTTTTCTAGGATGTGGACTGTGAAAAAGATACCATGTCTTCAAAATTATTCACAATTGATGAATTAATAGAAATCAAATTGTCTGGTAGTTACTAACTTATGCGATGATGAAGAAGTTATTATTATAAGGACGCAATGGACTCCATTGGAAAACTGCAAATTTATTAGAATAATTTATTTGAAAGAATAGTGAAAAAACTTTCATTTTACTTAATTCGATTCATAATGCTGCACTTGATACACACATACAATTAGTACGTCAGACGACGGGTGAAGATATTTTTAATTAAACCCCTACCTCCATGCACAAAATAGTATAAGATGTGTATAATTAGAACTTAGATACGCAATAAATGTATGATTTTTCTCACTATTAAATGTTTAATTTTAAAATTGAATTTTTGATTTCTATACTATATAATGTTTCACTAGTACTTTCTTAAAAAACTTTAAAATGAATACTTTTAAATGAATTTGCATTAGTAATATTAAATTTGCAATAATCAAAGTTGTTCATTAAAATCTCGATTTTAAATCTAGTTTTCATTTATACGTCGTTTTACGTCAGTCCCTTGAAAGACGTATAAACGGTGCTTTAGTGTACTTATTCGTACCGTAACTGGTCACATGACCGGTTTTTAGATTTAAAAAAAACTTTATTTTTTCTGGTTAAATGTTGAAAATATTGATTTTAGGAAATATTCAACAAAGTAAATTCAAGATAATAATTCAACAAAAAATAATTTTGTGGAATTTCTATATAGTTATCGTCTTCAAATGACCGGTTTTTAGATTTAAAAAACTTTATTTTTTCTGATTAAATGTTGAAAATATTGATTTTAAGAAATATTCAACAAAGTAAATTCAAGGTAATAATTCAACAAAAAATAATTTTTTGGAATTTCTATATACTTATCGTCTTCACAGATAGACAAAAATCGATACGTGTATTTTTGCCGATGTTGACGAAGACAAGACAGATTTGTACAGGGAATTAAAAAAATGTTTTTATATAGAACTTACCAGGTAACAGTCTATGCAGAAATGTGCATCAAACTGATACGATATGTGAAACGTGCATGTGCAATCCGATATCCTTATAAGGCAATAAATCTTGCTCCCGGTCAAATGACCTGTCGTTGTAAATAATTGTATAATGTACATGTTCATCAGAATTAACAAAGAAAAATAAAAATAAATAATGAAAAATTAATTGCATATATTTAATAGAAAGAGTCATGAAGTCAAGTGGGAAAAAGGATAAAATTTTAGGCGAATATTCTAATCAAATGTATAAAACCGGTGTTAAGCTTCTGTTTAGTTCAACAGAATTCAATTTTATTTATGTATTCGTTCGGAGCACGACAGTCACCGGTGACTGACAATATGCTTTTCGTTCATTCCGCGTCAATCACTGTTGAATACATTTTATTAAATATAATTTGGAGATCATAAAATAATGTACCTAAATATAATTTGTTATTAAAAAAACTTTGATGAATAGTATTAAAATGCTATTTACATAAAAAATATCTTTTTTTCTATGTCGCTAAAGTATCGCTGAAATCTTGTACTGCGGCCAAACGAAGAAGACGCCAAAACAGGCTTGGTGTTTGCCGTGTTATAAGAATTTAATATAAAGCTTTTATTTAAGACGTGTGTTTGTATAAGTAAAAGAGCATTTGTTTCCTTACATAAAAAATGTACACAAGTTTCAGAATTTCTTTTTATGAAAATACAGCCAATTATTCTGTTTAAATCATCATCCTAGTGTTTATTCAATCCTGATGTCAGCGCAGGCTCTGAAATACTCTTGGGGTCCGCAGCCCATGGCTCCTTTTCCATTTTCACAAATTCCCCAGTTGTTAGCTGAAAAGAAATGAAAAAAAATATTGAATTGAGTCTACGCAATATTAAAAGTAATGACTGTGCATTACTGCACTGTAGTAATAAAAAAGTATTGAGGAGGATTCATTTCAGAAACTGATGTGAAATAATTGAATCAGTAGTTTGAAGAAGGGAAAAAAATCCAGAAACGGCTTTCTCGGGGGAAATAACAAAATTCCTATTCTTCTTGTTTATTGCTTTTAAAATTTTAAATGAGATTCTGACTAAACTTTTAAATGAGATTCTTTACATCATTGATTTATGTTTCTTTTTCTACAGTTAATAATGAGCGTCTATACGATAACACAGGTTTTGCGTGCGTTTTAATTTGTTGAAGCTTGTTTACTTCTTCAAACTGCTGCTTCAATTCCCATGAAAATTGTTTCAGAAGATTCCAGAACATGCCTAGCAAATTACGTGATCAGAGGCGATAAAAACATTACTTTTACAAAATCTAATGTTCATAAATCTTTTCATATTTCAAAAATTCACCATGTGGAACTATGCACTTGTCCTATCGCCGTTTGCATAGTTCAAAACATCCATGGAAATCCTCAGTCGGAGTCTACAGCTGTTTTGTCGTTCCACAAGCTTTATCTTCTCCACATTCTCCCAGTTCCTCACCTTTTGCATTCCAGGAACAGAAGAAATCACAGGGGACTAAATATGGTGAGTACGAAAGTTGATCTAGTACAGTGATCGAATTGTGGCGAGAAACTCGCGCACAAACATTGCTGAATGTGTAGTACTTTGGGATAATTTTTACTTACGATTTTCCATTGTTCATTATGAAACAAGAATTATGAGATCATTCCCAGTACTTTTTCAATAAACAGTCTGATAAAACAATCAAATTCTATATATATCCAATACATACTATCTGTCTAGACAGTCGTACAATTCCTTTTACTTAAAAATTGTTCTCTAGTTTCTCACAATTGGTACAATTTCATAAATTGTTTTCAAGAAAAATTTTCATTATGAATCGAAAGTATAAACATAATTTTGTGAACCAGAAGAGCTGTCTTCACATAACTAAAACGTGAAAATCATGAACTTCGGTGCCTTATATTATAAAGAGAGACTTTAAAATATATTTTTTACAAGAATTTCAAATACGAATTTGTAACCACTTCGTCTTTAAATTTTTAAACGAATAAAAAAAAGTATTTAAATTGATTTCTGCACTAGAATTCTTGTCGCTAGAATTCGTTACATCCAAAACATGTGTTTATCAGCATTTGATATGCTAAAGCTGAGTTCTGCTATAATTATTTTTAAACTTTCTTTGCGTTATTTTATTTTTAATTATAAAATTAGGATTGTAGTATTTTATTAGTCAATTTGGCAATTTGCTTGATTTTGGTTTTAAATCTTTCAACTGGATCACTTTTGAAATTGGCATTTTATTAAAAAAGCAAAGTCACTTTTTAATTTAATTTATCCGTCATGATTGCCTTAAGTGGAAGCAGTTATAAAATATGGAACTGACCAACATTTTGCGGATTTCAGTTCACTATTGTAAACTGGACCTAGGTATCCTGAGTTTTGTATGCAAAATCAAACCAATTTCAGTCCTTTTAACAAAGACAACTTAAAATCCACTAATTCATTTTGGAGAAAGATAGCATTAGATTTTTGTTTTGTAAAAGAAGCTAAATTTTAATTATTTTTAAGTTTCTAAATTGTTTAGCATTTTCGAGATTGTTACTATGTTTGAAATTTCGCTGAAGTTTGATTTCTGAACTATGAACCAGCAGAAAATTCAAAATATTTTCAATTCTGGAGTATTTTCGTCATTAAATGTTTTCAGAAGTGGCGAGAAAATTAAACAGAGTAAAATAAGAGATTTTCTTTCATCGTCTTATATAAGGAAATTTTTGAAACAATCTGCTCATTATCTCTACTTATTTCTCATTTATAAGGGAGAGAGGGATACCTATTGAATTATTATTGAAGTGATCATAATTCTCTGTTATCATGATTTTATTTTTCACATCCATATGTCTCCTGATGATAGATAGTAATATTTACGCTTAAAGTTAGTCAATGTTAATGATAATGAAATGCATGTCAACTGCAACAACTGTCCAAATCCAAACAACTGTCTGAATTTTCGAGTAAATTTTCCTCAGACGGACGGATTTAATTTTTTGCATAATACCCTATATTTATGATTCTGTACAACCAGGTTGACAAGAAAGACCTCCTCAGAAACGTAAATATGATTCACTTTGTGATGTGACAGTTAATCAAGTAATACAAATAATCATCTTTATTTCAGGCCAAAAATGAATGTTGCGTTGCATGTGAAGTGTACAATTGAGTATTACATTAAACAGTCGTTATAATTGTATTCGGAAACAAAAAAGCAAGATTTTATCTATATGTGGCATTCAACAATTTTTTTTTTTTATCTGTAGTAATTTTTTTTTACATTACTTGATTCAAAATGCCATGAAATAAAAGAATTTTTATCTCCAGTTTTTATTTCTTTCATTCATTGACCTAACATACAACCAACATGCATGAATTTCATGCATAGACTCTAAAAATCTAGCTTCTAGTATAAATGGGTTAATGAATAAATTAAAAAATGATTAAAGTAGAATAAATAAGGACTAAAAGGGGTAAACATTTTTCAGTGCCAAAAGCGAAATACTGGGAAATCACAAACAACTGTCCACACTACGTGCAGAGACTTTCATACTAGCGTCCTCTTTAACCCTTTGAGTACTGAATTATTTGAAGATTTTTATGCCCATGGGACGGATTTAATTTGTCGCTATATGGATTAATATGTAAAAGTAATACTTTTTATTTGGAATATACTTATATTGGTGATACAAATATATTTTTGAAACAGCATTTTAGTTACAAAATATAAATAAATATATAAATGAAACAAAATATAAATATTTATATAGAACAAGAACCAACTTAAAGTCTAATAATTTTGTACCGTGTCGTATTTTTCAAAACATGTCGGTAAATGCAAAGGTATCTGGCATTGCTTGCATTGCCAAGTGGTTTCTTTTCTTATTTTATGTTTATAACATACGCGACACCGTTTTGTAGGATGTTTCTTCAATTCTGTTGCCGGAATATTCTCCGGAAAATGTGCCCAATTTTTCGCTTGCAAACATTGTGGCACATCACTACTTGTAGAACGCCCACGGATATTATAATTTGGCAGGACCACTTGCGCCAATAATTCTTCTTAAATTCAGATGACGAGTCAGACTCATCCACCGTAACTTCTCCCAAGTAAGCAGATGACGAGTTTCATTCGTCAAATGTACCTAAAGGGTTAAACACGCTTTTGTACTACTTAGAGGACTCCCAAGCGCTTTTCACATTTACCATATTTTAGATTATTGCTCATTTAACACTTTAACGTGAAGAACGACGTTTGAATTTTTTGGCACTTACTTGTTTATCACTCTTAGTCTTTAAATAACAGGTATCACAAGTAACCTGATTAATAAAAGTCTTTATCCGAGAACTTCAGAAAACTCAAGAACTTGACTTACCGGCTTTCCAGTGGTACTGCAGCACACACCTGTCGCACTTAAGACCATCGGGGAGCCTCAGTTTCAGATCCAAGTTTCCCTTGATTCCCCTCTTCAGTGTGTAGCGGTAACCGGAACCGTCGGCTAAAGCCACGGGGTGTTTATCCAAGCAGTCCTGGTCCACCTTCACGCCCGGCTTCACGGGACAGAGTTTGAATTCGAAGTAGCCTTCGTGGTTGGCGACAATGAAGACAGTTGCCTTGAATTCCTGGCCAGCTTTGTAGGTTCTCACAACGACCCCTTTGCCGTATTTGCCACCATCCTCGTTCGGTCGCGGTTCGGGAAGGTCCCAGGCATCACCGCAGATCCCGCACTTGCCTTTGTTGATTTGCCATAGTTTCTGGAGTGGAAATTTAGAAAATAGGTTTTAAAAAAACTGTCAAGCAGAATTTACTAACCTATGGACGAGTTTTCTGCTTTGTTTGTTTACATTTGAGTGCTAGCAATACGTAATTCCGCTGTAATGCTAAGTCATTGGAATCTTCAAAGCGGAAGTCCAATATCCCAGCAGATAAAGTCAATGCTTTTAATGTAAGTAAACAAACCATAAAATTCGTCCCTAATAATTAATCAATCTACGGAGTTATTAAAAACAATTTCACCGATTACACTTGGAAATAACTTCCTTGTAAACAACGATAGGAAGAAAAATTTGAACACAAGACATAAGAAAGCCAAAAGTTTTGTTTGCGTTCGTAATAATTATCCAATGAGACTTTCATCAGAACAAGGTAAGAGTGGTAAAGACTAGGAGAGAAGTATCAAAACCAAAATCAAAAGGTGCGTTTTTCTAATTCAGAAACTGCTAGCCTTCAAAATATTGAAATGTATCGATGGCATTTAAAACCATGTTTATGTTTGGAATTTTTTCGAAAGGAGTCGCAGTTGAAAGTGTACTTCCCACTAAAAAATAGTTTTTGCATAAAATATCATCGGTAAATTATTTTACGGTTGTGATATATCTTTTGTTATTTGAGTACACTTCCTAACGTCTATGCTGATGCTATCCTTATGGGCTCCGGAAAACTTGCTTTATACCAGAAAAAATGTCAAATTTTATCTAGTAAATTTAAATGAATTTTTTAAGTGAAATTCGAAAAATTCTCTATTGTAAACTCATTGGGAAATCAACGCGATTTTATTCTTTAAAATGCAAGTGGATAAAATCCTTTTGGAACGGAAAACAAGGAAGCGCTTTTTCTCCTTTGGAAGTCATGTAGCCTCATTTTATCCCTTCCCTCATTATCAAGAAAACAGATCCATTATGTATTGATAAGGTGATACAAAAGTTCAGAGAAGCAAAATTGTATGTAGGGTCGAGACAGATCGGTTCCTTAGGAGAGAGGGAGTCGTGAAACTCCATTAATCCAGCGATACAGCAACTGTAACAGCTCATACGAAGAGAAAACCAACGTAATTGTGCTCCCCTCGTCTTGTTCTTATAAAGAGAGACCGACAGACAGTCAGGCTTTTAAAGGATTTGGTGCAAAATTTGGCAAAGGCCTACAATTTTGGTGATAAACCTCTATTCCAAAATTCATTTATCCATCTCTTTATAGTTTTGAGTTGCCGAGTTCAAACACTGACGGACAGATCAACAGACTTCCCGCTCGCTGATTTCGTCCGAAACTTGGCAGAAATCTATAATTTTGATATACAGACCACACTCCAAATTTCATCCGTCTAACTTATTTCGTTCCTGACACAAGATCGACAGACATATATACAGTAAGCCCTTGCCGAGCTTAGATTTGCAGAACCCAATTTTGCACATACGCATTATATATTATATATATATATATCTTAATTGTTTCCATTTAATTGGTGTAACGTTGCAATTTCATTCATACACAGCACACTGTTCAGCATCGGCGAAAAGATTTCAAAAGCTTTAAAAGATTTTCATCGAAGCTAAATAAATAGTACAAATTATAAAAAAAACAACTGACGGTGAAAGATTTTCAGATATGCAAGAAGGAGAGGCAATTAATTAATCAAAAATGACAATCGAGAAATGACAAATGAAGAACTAGATGATCTTTTAACACCAGCTGACAGTGGAAGCAGAGATAGTGGAAAAAGAAGATAAACTAATTGCTAAATATGGCAAAGAAACAGTCGGATTTTGGAATGTAGATTGACCCAAATGAAGAAGAGGACACTTAAGAAGACGCTTAGAAAAACTCTACCCTCCTTACTGCGAAACTTTAAAGAGTTACATCTGTCATTGCCCCAAGCAAAAATTACCAACTTTTTAACAAAAGTAATTCTATTATTTAACTGCTTATTAAGTAGTAATAAAAAAGCTTTCAACAGTAACGTTTGTTTCATTTTTCTCTTTTAATAACAACAATACGAATTTCCATGTATCGGAAATCTACGTAAATCGAACTCTTTGACGAAATTTGGATTTCCAGTGGAAAAACAGTTTCTGTTTATAGAATAAAATTTCTATATATCGAATAAAAACTTTTGCATAAAAATTATGTACGCCATTGCAGTCAAAAAACAATAATCGATTTCATTTATAAGAAGAAGTATAAATTAAACACGAATAAAAAACTGTTTCATCTATTCTTATTACAATAGAAATTCTCGAAAGTCCGGAAGTCGTTCACGAAAAAGCTGGACATATGTTATTCTGCTGTGTCATACGTTATTCTTAGTTTTTGTTTTACGAATAACTTTCCTAACTTGGAGAGAGATTTTTACATCCAATTTAGTTTAGTTTTAGATTTCTGATTGTGAGTATTGCCCCTTAAAAATGTAAAACTTTAAGTGTGAAAGAGAATTTCAGCTTAATAAAAAAAAACGAAAACGGGATGAAATAGAAAAAAGACGCCGCAAAATGTATGAAATTTCGATAAGTATATGGTATTAATAATTCTGAAAATCGTGATTCGGCTATCAAAACTTTTAAATCAGTTGGAGAAGAACAGAAAAGATCTGAATTCTTAAAATTTGATAAGTTCGATGAAAAGTATACAAATGGGTAAGCAGAAGAAACTTTTATACAGAAAATGATGAAAAAAATTAAAATATATATTTCTGTATTTTAAAATTTCAATAAATCGATTTTTTTCCAGGGGGTTTCAAGTTAGATACATAGAAGCTTGTCTGTATTTAGGGATTTTTTTATTGCCTACGTCGACCTTGATTATTCAAAGGGTGTAAAACATGTGACGAGTCGGTGGGAAGAAAAATTCCAATACAAATATTAAAGCAATACAATACAAAATAATAGAATACAATAAAATACAAAGAATTAGAAAATACAATACAAAAATATAAGTGAAATAATGCAATAAAAGTAAAAAAATACAAAATACAAATATAATGAAATACAAATAGCAAACGTAATAAGTACCTACAAACATAAATAGTAAATAAAAACAAAGAAGCGTAATAAAATAAAGAAACAAATATAAAATAAACAAGAAATGAAAATTTTTTAAAATATGAAAAATAGTTTTATTAAACGAAGTCTGAGATATAATTTAGAGAAGAGATACAGGAAAAAATTAATTTTGAAAAAGAAGAGAAACAACAACAAAATTTCTATAACAAAATTTAATGGAAAAAACAGATACAAAAAACCGAATTCTGTAACACAATTTAAAAGAGGAAAAAGAAAGAAAGTCAGAAATGCCCATGATACACTTGAGAATGTCTATTGCATATGTTATCACATATAAGGAAAATATCCCGAATTTTAAAAGTTGCATTTTTGTTAAAGAGGAAAGATTTAAACCACTCTCTTTTAAAATTATTTGATGGTTTCTTAAGATGATACCGCTCTGTATGGATGCAATCAAAAACATAGTGATCCGCACTCCTATTTTCCTACAGATACAACCCCCGCGTTGAGCAAGGTTTATTGCACTTTTTATACGAGAAAGTAAAAAATTCTACTATAAAAGTGCAGCAAATAAGGAAAAGATTTAATAGCTCAAACTAATATGACTCGTATGTCTTCCTCATTCAAGCAAAAGTCATTAAGTCCATAATAAGCCTCTTGACGAACTACTCTAACAAATTGGAATTTCTAATTAATCATTTCCTAATATATACCTGTTATCTAAACATGTGTAAACCAACCGTTGGAGCTAGAAATCTGTAAAATAACTTTTACTACTCATCATAACGACTCAAAATAAGTCAAGTTTAAATTGACTATATCTCAAAACTTTAATCCTTGGGCTTCGTGACTTTTGCTTGAATAACGAAGATATGATTCTACAGATAGCTTACCGCGATTCATCCTTTACCATTTGATCTGAATAGGTTTTTTTACCATGTTTTAAAGACAAATTTTCCCTTCGGCTAGATTTTTGCTGAATTTACATATTGACAAGTCAAGATGTATGACAGCATTTTTTTAACTGATTCCTAAATTAGGACTTGATTCCACACCATATGTTTGGCGCAGCATAATCAATAATGGTTTTGGCACCAGTAAACTCTATCATATCATATCATACCGTGATTCCTCCGCAGTAGATCTCTGCGTCGTCGTCGTTGATGGGGGTCTTGAACCCGAATCTCCAGGCGGAGGAGCGACCTGGGGGCTCGTAGAGGGCGGCGTGGCCCCACGACAACCCGAAGAAGCAGAGCGGCAGCAGCAGCAGAGAATACATTGTCACAAAGTCATTATTTTATCAGTCTCTCTTTATACCATTCCGAACATTTGGTCCTCTTCCCACACTAAATAATCTCGGAACACCCAAGGTTACTCCAGATGAAAGGGGATAATGGGCGTACATGTAGATATTTTGTGTCGAATCAGGAAACTTTTCATCTTCTTGTCTATCTGTATTATCGTGATCAAAAAGTATCGGGATTGCCTCATTTAAATTTTTGTGTTAATTTATACCAGAATTTTTTTGCAAATTTTATTAAATATTTTTCCGGTTAACATTTTATGATTTTTATACGTTTTAGATTTTTATGAGTTTTGATTTTCCGTGTTCTTATGTATTCGACCATTTTTGTAATGTTTTTTATAGGTTTTTAATTTTTGTACTCTATTTTTGGCACCTTATTGCAATTTATTTTTAGCTTAAGTGTTGCAATTTATTTTTATCTCAAGTGTGTATTTACGTCTTTAAACTTTTAAACTTCTGTTGTGTTTGTAGAGGATTCGGTGCTTGCGTGTTTTGACTTTTTAACCCTTGCCTTTTGGAAATGGTCTTTTAATTTTTTTAAAAGATACGACTTTTAGAATCATAGTGTGTTTTAATGTTTTTGTGATTATGTGTTTTCGTTTTTAATTATATATGCGTTAGCAAAATTTTTATGATTTTGTGTATTCTCTGTGTTCAACTTTTTTTTCTAACGCATTTTTAAATTTTTTTTTTATTTACTCGTTGTGGCTTTTGTTCTTTGTGTTTTTGTTGTTTATAGAACTCTGTAAATGGAGTTTTCTCTGTAGTGTGCTTTTCTTTAAATAAATAAATAAACATAAACATCTGGCAACACTGGGTATTTGATTTATTTTGATTATCGCCTGAAAATAAACTTGATTTTGAAGAGATAAGAATCAATCTTCCAGAATGCCCAATTTAATTGAAGAATATGCATTAGATTTTGTTTCCGTAATGAAATTTTTGCTACAAAAATATTTCAAATATAACAAAATGCCTTTAAAGCGGACCTTTTATCATAAACAGGAGTATTTAAATGGTATAAATGTTTGAAGGAGGTAGAGAATCAAAACAAAATCAAGGTAGTGTTGGTTAATTTTTTTATTGTGGTGGTGTTGTGCGTTGAGAATTCTTAAGAACTTACCAGAGAGACAATAAGGAATATTATTTGCTTGTTTTGCGGAGTTTTTGCGTGAAGCAATTCATCGAAAACTACCTGAATTGCGGAGAGATAGATCATATGTTTTTATCACGATAATGAGTCTTCTCCCAGTGTCAATATTAATCGTGAATTTTTTACCAAAAAATTTTAAAAATATGGCTCCACGAATTCCGTATTCTCCTGATATGGTACCGTATGATTATCTATGAAGAGAACGCGATTGTAAAGATCTCTTCGTGGTCACCATTTTTAAGTCTATTGACGCTATGAAAGAATATTCGCTATGAAGCCTGAAAGGGTTTCATAAAACGACTTTTAAGAATTGTGGATTAGATCAAACATTTATAGAAGCCTTGCAGTGAGAGAAGATTATTTTAAACGAGATGCCGAGATGTAATGAATATTGACTAATAAATTGATGCCTTTTGTTTTATGACAGCATTCCCGATGCTTTTTGCTCGCAATAGCATTAACGATTGTTAACACAAAACATACCAAAAGTTAATATATAGGGTAGACCGGGTCTGCTTGACCCAGTCGAGATTTTTTAAAACTTTCTGGTATTTAACGCTGTCAGTCTAGACAAGTGTGTATTGCCCTGTCTTCCTTCTCCCACATCAGCGTCATCGAAAAATCAGCGTCCATTCAAGAACTAGGTAGAAATTTCTAATTTTTTCTAAGCTGAGTAAATCTTCTCACTTATAAATAATCGGGTTTTTTTTCTTTGTCTGTCACTGGCGGCGACTCGAGGGGGCAAAGGGGGTCGGTCGCCTCCTCACATTTTGTGGAAAAAAAATTGTATTTCTGTTTAGCAGCCTAAAACTAGGAATAAAAAAAAACAATTGAGTGCGGGAAAGCTAGCTAATTTTGTAACTCAATTTTTAAATTTTGTTCTCTACCCCCCTATACTCTGGGATAGTTTTAGGTGTCTATAAGTTTTTTGCCCCTTCCACTTTTGCCACCCAAACGCCGCCATTGTTGCTTGTAGATTACAATTTCCATTTTTACAAATAATATTCAAAAATATGGTTTTTCATTGTTACTTTAGGGATTGTTAGTTTATCGAAATGCTTTCAGAATAAATCTCTACACTCATGAGGAACGAAAATGGCGGTATGGGGTTAATTGGCCCATTTCGCAGGGGCACGTTTGCCAGGAGGGAAACATGTCCAGTGGCGCTGCTACACAGAATTTTTCAGGATGTGTGTTATAGATATATCTTCGAATATTTGGGAGCGAATCGCACCAGATTTATTATGCAATATACTTATTATGAAAAACCATGCGGATTCAATTTAGATTATAATTACACAATATTGGAGGATACTATTAGGAGGACAATACTATTGACGATGACCATAAAATCTGTATCTCAATTTCTATTGAATAGAAATGCATCAAATTTGTATATAATACACATAATATGGATAATAATACAACTGCGTTATTTAAATTAATAAGATAATAATAATATAGGAAAATGTTTTGTGATAGTTACTTAATACTAGTAGTGGGTCAATTTACTCCGCAGTCGGGGCAGGTTGGCCCAAGCGACTTGGTTTCAGTTTCAGATTTTAAATTACTACTGATAGAATTCTTTCTGAAGGTACACTGTTAGTGTCAGATTAATTTTTTTTAATTTCGAATTCCCTCTTCTAAAAATTCTTAGAAGGAAAAACGGGCCAAGTAGTCCCTGTCTATTCTACCTATTCGTACTGTAACCGGTTTGATTTGGAGATAAAATTGTTTTTCCGATTAAATGTATAAAATATTGATTTTGGTTGGGAAATATTCAACAAAGTAACTTTAGAGTAATATTTCAACAAAAATTTTGTTTGTCCATTACCATAAAGTTATCGTCTTCCCAGAAAGACAAAAATCGTTACGTGTGCTTATGCCGATGTTGATTCGAAAACAAGATAGGTTAATCAAGTGTAAAACAGTATCATGCTGGGGGGGTGCGATATTTCGAATACAGACATGTATGTGGAACGTACACGTAAATCATATTTTAAATTAAATCATAACTAAGCTAATTAAATTACCAAAGTACAATTTAATGCTGTCGATTTAAAAAAAATTCTCCCTTATCATTCAATATCCCTTATAAGCGAGCATAGACTGAGAATCACTGAGTTTTATGCACTTCTATAAATTAGTCAAAAAATTTCATTATTGAGATTTTAGTAGAATTTCCAATGGTTTTTCGGACAAATTTTAATTTAGGAGAGGAAAATAATTAGAATATCGACAGTATAACTTTATAAACAGAAATGAAATTTTTTAACTAAAAAATGTGAAAAACTAAATTAAACGATATTTCTAGCCCATGGTTCAAACTCCCGACATACAGTTTTGCCAATGCAATTCATTGCTCTAACCACCAGACTTCTCCTCGCTAGGCTAGATGATATCCTGAGTTATAATGAAGATTTTTATAAAATGCATTGTTTTCACATTATTTATGAAAATTTAGTATCTCGAAAATACTGATACATACAATACTTTGTTACGGTATTCGGTGTTCATAATATTGTATAACATTGTGCAAATATTATATAATATTTCTGTGCTACTGGGTTAGAGCGTTTTCAACAATTTTTGCACGCCGCATGCCATGCTCATCACGCACAATGTCTCATCACACAATTTACAGATAATATCCAGAATATAAACATTTTCATGTCAAAAGATCAAGAATTAGAGTCATGTACAGAAACACAAGTGGTCTTCCAACTTATTTATTAAGCATTATTTTCTACATCGCAACTCAAAATGCAGCTAATTCACTCCAGTGTCAAACCTTTGAGGACGCAACATTTGAGGCCGGTGTGGATCCGACGTCTCCGGTGGAGGGAGACGGCCACCTGTGGTCCTGAGGTCGGGCACTGCACCCTCCAGGGCCGCCACTTGTCCACCGTGCCTCCGTCCCTGCCGTCCGAGTTGACCGTGACACAGTGCTCGTAATCGATGTGGAAAGGGGGCCGCAGTGGGCTGCACTTGCCGTTGTCCACATTGCGGAAGGCGGCGTTGCTCGCAGTGATGGCTGAAGGGATAAAGTCAAACTCAAATAAACAAGATCAAGTAAACATCCTAATTTTATAATTTAAAAAGAACATATTTATAGGATAACGGTTCCCAACCCTTTTTTTAATCGCGTACCCCTTGATTAATCTTTTTATTTTTGAGTATCCCTTCTGTTATATCCCCTCAAATCATCCATCAGCACAAAAAGTTTTTATTAATAACCCCAAGGCCCTAAGTTCCATTAAGAGTCAAACGACTCTAATGAACTTAACAACATTTGTGGGATTGATTTTTGAATTTACATTTTATTCCATCATTTAAAATATCAATCGTCAAAACAAATGAAAATAGCATTGAAAAAATTTGCATTAATTTATGATGAGAGCTTACAATGACTCAATTACTAGACATTCATCTACTTCTTCCTTTATATTATTTCGTGAATAGACTTTCGGACCCGAACAATTTTCACTTTCATTTTTCATATAAACTTGAGAAAACGAAATTCTAGAATATTCTTGTGTTTTGTGTTTTCCGCCATTACCAAGATCACTTTCGGGTACCCCCAGGGGTACGCGTACCACAGGTTGGGAACCTCTGCTGTAGGAGATTCGAACCTCTAGCCTGAAACAGCATAGCATGATAATGGTTTAGGCTTGATTTGTCTGTCGTTATATTATTTTTTAAAAATTCACCTTTAGTTATACTGGAGCGATACCGTGCACAAAATGGAAGTATGCCTCAACGCGCTCATGCATAAACAAAGTAACTAAAACAATGAAAACTTCTGTTGAAATATTTTGAAAAATATTTTTGAAGCAAGCAAAATGACTTGATCAAATCAAATTGATATTACAGAAACGATAAGACAGGCCAAGAGGAATCTGAGCATTGCAGAATGTTTTAATGGTCTTAGTAAATCAGACAAGCTGATAAAAAAATAGCATTTGTTTTTTTTTATATCACCCACAGATTTTTCAAAAATCAAAAGGGGATGGCAATGTGCTTTGTGCAATATTATTAAATAAAATAGATTGTTATTTGAATTTCAAATTAATTTCTTAATAAAATGACAACAATAAAGATAAATACTACACTAAAATAAGCAAAATTGTAAAACAAAACTGTACTTGTATTCAAGCCCAGAAACAAATATCGAAGCACGAACTTTACAAAAAAGTGAGTTAAGTAATTTAGTACCCAATTTAAATCTTTCAAAAGAAAGTGCTCAAATTTTAGGGTAGTGAATTAAAAATAAAATATTCTTTGCTACCGGGTATATTACCTGTTACAACATTTTCTTGGTATAGAAATCGAGAAAAAGAATTTACCAGTTGCTTTCTCAAGAAGAATTCACTTGTGTATTGCACAGATATTCCTGGACTTATAGCTAATTTATCTTCCACCACTGATTATGAGCCATCTCAGTAGAAACTATTGATTCTAATAAGAGAAGATTAAAAAGTATTTTCCTGCATAATGGTAACATTTTGGCTCAATTCCTGTAACTCATTCAGTAATTTTAAAAGAAACATATCAAAACTTTGATTTTCTCCTCATTAAAATAAAATAAGAATTTAAAAGGCAAATTTTGGGAGATTTTAGGATTCTTACCATGCTATTATGCAGCAAGGTGGCTACTCAAAAATGTCTTGTTTCTTATGTGAGTGGGATAGCAAATCTAAAAACCATCCCGGGATAAGGAAAGAATGGCCTCAAAGAAAAAATTTAAATCTATGATTAAAGGGTGTGATTCCGTAGAACTTAATGGACTCAAACAAGTCCTCTTACAACCCTTGCACATAAAATTATAGCTTAAAGCTTTGTATAATGCTTTGGATAAAAATGATGATCACTTTCGATACTTAATTGACATATTTCCTAATTTATCGGTAGGTAAAATCAAAGAAGTTGTGTTTATCGGCTCAGATATAGGACGATTAAAGAAGATCGAAAATTGGAGGGAATAATGAAATTGATCGAGAAGAAAACATGGGTAATTTTCAGACATCACTCAGAAAATTTTAGGAAATTACAAGGATCCTTATTATACAACTAGCCGCCTACGGCGCCCAGCTGGTTCGCCAGTCGTGTATTAATAGCAATAAGGCAATTAAGGCTGACATTTTCAACATTTCAATTTTTGTAAACTGGAAGCGATAATTGCAATAAGGACAAAGAAATGAATTTCAAAACACAGTGAACAGGTTAGTTAGTGTAATTGAATTTAATTTTTTATACACAAAACGAAAATGTACAAGATGTTTTTGCATATATTGAACTTTGAGTTAATCCCTTATATTTAAGTGTTGAAAACTGATAAGTAAAAAGATTCTTTAAAAAATGGAAAAGATAATAAGTAATGAAAAGTTTGAAGTACAATAATTAAATTTCTCAGCTAAAAATAATTAACATATTAAAACTAAGTAAA
The DNA here is from genome assembly GCA_013235015.1 of Araneus ventricosus. NCBI lineage: Eukaryota > Metazoa > Arthropoda > Arachnida > Araneae > Araneidae > Araneus > Araneus ventricosus. The sequence continues at coordinate 43,048 of BGPR01011240.1, forward strand.
ACTCAAAATAACTAAATTTTTTTCTGTTAAAAAAAAGAGAATTGATTACATTTTATAAAACGCAAAACTAAATTCATGATAACCATTTAAATCTAATCAACCAAAACATCCATTTATAAATAAAAAAAATATTGAATTGGAATGCATGAAAAAAAAAACAAATCTTGAATAATTATTCTGTGCATAACAGAACAACAAACACACTAAGAAATTGAATATCTATAAACTATAAAAACACAAATTGTCGAATAATAACTAATAATAGCAAATGATAAAAAATGAACTAAAACAGGCGTACGTTTGGATAATAGATAATAAAATCAAATTTACCATTCTAAAGCTATCTATTAGGCTTAATTAATCGCCGATAATAACATTGTGGAGAAACATTTTGTAAAATTTGAGAAAACATTTAGATGAGGAGAGAATTTTAAAACTAAAAAAAAAAAATGTTGAGAAATTACTTAGAAAATAATATTAAATAAAATAAGCAAAAGTTAAATGAGAGTATTGGAAGAATTAAAATCTAATATTTCCTTTTAGGTATGCAAAAAGATGGGGGAAAGATGACGAAGGCAGAATTCATGCGCGACTCGAACCCGAGGTGAAATAATGGTAGAAAGATGTACAACCACAGCGCTACCCAGTCCGTGTGCTGGAACGTTTCAAGCAATTGTGATGGAGTACAGGCAAAAACAAAAATTGGGGACGGGGCAGAGTATGCTGAAAAGAGAGGAATTATTTATATAAAATTGATCTCGAGCGCTTACAATTTACATGAAGTGATTTTTAATATTAGGAAGATTTTTAAAGAATTTTTTTTTTTTGGCTAATTTTAGATTTGGAATAAACTCTTTAAGGCTAGGAGCTTAAGCACATTTCTCAGATCAGTGTTAAAAATGTGGAACGCTTCACCATTTTGCGTGTCATCCTTGCAAAGGGGCCATGCTAATCTTCTTTGAGTCGTTCCAATTTTAGTATATGTACTTCCGAAGCGATTACATCAATAATAATTTTGTTTTGAAGACACTCGCGGCCATTATAGCTACTACGTCCCGCCTCCTCTACGTCAATTTCTACTCTCGCAATCAGCGACCTTAAAATTCCGATGACTTTAAAAATTTATAAAAACTAGATAAAATTGTCCACGATAATAAAACTGGTATCATTGGAAAGATAATTTTTTTCTCTTCAAAATGACATGAAAAATTTCTTTGTCAATCAATTCATTCAAAAGTTATTGGCAAAAACCGATGAAATTTGGTTTAATTTTTAAATAATTTAAATTTGAATTAAAATTTTAAAAAACGGCTCAGAGGTGCACATCTTCAGCATCCAAAGTATATCTGTGCCAAATTTGGCAGCTCTAAGTTCTACGGTCTATTCCGTACACCGCCTCCACACATACTCATCTTTATTAGTATTAGAGATGGTTGTGGGGAAAATGCTAAAAACTTCGAATAAATGGGTGGAAATATGAGCTTAAAATATATTTCTTGCACTCCCATCTTGTATTTTCCTGAAAAACTTGATCTACTGAGTCAGGAAAAGGGTGAGATACTTCCCCAAGATATAAAATGAATGGAAAATGATAACAAGGACACTGGAGTGCAAATACACACATTGGGCTTAAAAAGAGATAATAAACCAGTTTCAAAATCTTAAGGGGACAACAAGCATTCCTTTAAAGGAAAAGTAAAATAAATTTGTCGAAGTTATATAATAATTTCTTTTTACATGTTTATCTGACTTCATTATTATATATTTGATTTTTTGAAGTAATTTTTGTTAGTAAGTTTTTTTAAAATAATGAATATTGTGTAAATTGTATATATGAGAGATTTCAAAAATGAATTAAATTTGAAATTTTTAGTTTCACAATTGTAAAAATCCAGAAAAAAAGGGATATGACTTTCGAACTTGGCATGACAAATATCATAATTTACATAAATTGATGTAAACTCTAGACAAAAGTTTAAATTTTGTAGGCCTTTATAATTTTTTTTGAATTTTAAAGTGGTGCACGAATGGGTTTTATACGATAATATGTTCCTAAATTATTGTTTTGAAACACCCCTTTCTTAATTAGCACCTACAACCTAAGAAGTAGCTGCGTGCCAAATTTGGTACCTCTAGGTCGAACGGTCTGCCGTATAGAGTGGTTTGAATGATTCTTCCATCCGGCATGTCACAATTTGCAGACAGTGTAAATATTATAATGTTAAAAAGCGCAGTATTTAAAAAACACAATTGCTTGCACAGACCCGTGAGCACGTAGTCCTTGGGGCACTGCCGGTAGTCCTCCAGGTAGATGTAGAGAAGGCGAGCAGGCTTCTCGCTGAAGAGGTCCGCGGCATCCCAGTTGAAACACTTCACTTTATCCAGATCTCGGAACCCATCCTTGTCGTCCCTGGATAAGAGAGAAATTTCTCCCGCATCATGAAGTTTGCAAAAGAAGCTTTTTAAAAAATACAAGGTTGCGTATTTAAACAGTGCAAAGGTTTAACAATGGCGCTTGATTGAAAAACTTATGTAAATCCTGCCGAGTGCAAAGCTTTTTATGCAATGAAACCCGACTGCGATCATGTGCACGAATTTAGGAATGCTTCTGTGCCATTCTTCAATGTTAGCAAACAGAAGAAACCGAGAAAACTATACAGACCCAAAATATCTCATTAAAATTTTATAATTAAGCGTGTTTGTTAAATTTTTGTCATCTATAGTCAATTAATGCTACATTTTACTGTTCAGTTTTACTCAGTTTTCAGCAAAGGAGCAAATTTTCTGGGAGATGTTTACTGCACTCTTCAAAGCAGAAATACCTAATCCAGAATCTTTTCTTCGATTGTGAACTCTGGCAGAAATTTTCCTATTGGAAATACACTATATGCCCAAAAGTATCCGGACACTTGCAGATTTTCACATTTTTTAGAATTTCTCCGGAATGGTTTAACTGACTGCCTTTAAACTTCGGACATGTAAAGAATAGACAATAACTCACATTTTACATTGAAGATTAGGTCCTGAGGGCGATTAGGGGACCGTCTACAAACTGATGAAGACAAAAAAGGTTTTTGGTCTACCCCGCTTTTCAAAATACTGTAACAAGATGAAACTTTCAGAAAAGGTAATGTATAATATGTATAATATTTACAGCAATTTTCGTAAACTCAGCATAAATATTTGGGAAGATATAAAGGTTTTCTTAAAAAATCTCAAATTTTCACACCTGTTTTTTGCTTATAACATGCAGAATTTTCTGTTATATTATGCGAAACTTACAGAAAAGATGACAATATGTTAGAGAAGCATTTTGTAAAAACATAGAAAAGAATGTTGGAATATTACAGCAATTATGAGCATTTTTAGTAAATAATGTTTTACTGCGCATGCGCGAAACATAGTGTAATTTGTCTTTCACAACTTTAAAGCCAGATATATAGGGCAACTTATATAAAAAAATTCAGTTCAATATCATTAGTATTCAGAAAGATATCGGCATTACAACGAGCAGAATTTTAGCTCCTGTTGAAGAGAGGCTAAAAGATGAGGGGTTGTACACAAATTGATATTTTTAAAACTTATATCTTTAAATAGTTATATTGAATTGTATTGTGGTTCCTTTTTCAAGTCGTCCCATTTCCTATAATTGTAAGCAAACATGACAAAATAAGAAAACCCAATTTGATTTGAAAGTTGTCGTTCAAATTTCGTTAATGTCATGCATTTTTTTCGCATCCAGCTAATTTTCTTTTCGTTTAATGTTAGATACTTCATTTGCCTTTTTTTGCTTGCAACAATTAAATATTCCGAATTCCTATGTCAGCTGGCTATGACGGTTTTGACGTCACGGGAAACATATAAAAGCACTACTTAGGCTACTTGCACACACACCGATTTTTGCAGACCGGTTTGAAAATAGTCTACTTTTGCAGACGATGCGTTCCTTGCACACACGCCGATTCGTGTCGACCGGTTTTGAAAATGCTCGGCTTTTTGCAGACGATGCGTTCCTTGCACACACGCCGATTCGTGTCGGTCGGTTTCATATCGGATGTGCATCAGGTCATTCTCGAATACAGTTTTTTTTCTGAAGTTAAAATGAATCCAAAACGTATTGCTGCTATGTGGTTGCTTTACCGACGTCTCAGGCGTCGTAGGATTAAGAGTAATTACTGGGTTCATGCAATCAACCAGAAAAGGGAGCAAATAGGAATATTTCATACACTTTTGAAAGAACTTCAAAAGCATGAGGACAAGTTCTTCAATTTTTTTCGCATGACAATACCATCATTCAACAAACTACATCAACGGCTTAAAACCAAAATTATTCGTAAGAATTCGAAAATGAGAAATAGTATTACATCAGAAGAGAGACTTGCTCTTACGTTAGGGTAAGTAAGGTTTTTAAAGCAGCCATGAATATAAAATTATGAATATAAAATTATATATTAATATATATATAATTAAAAATTGAATTGAAATCATATTCCAGATCGAAAAAAATGTTTATTTTTGAGGCGGACACCTTAAAAATTGACTTGGCAATAAAATCAAATTATAATGTATTAATATTGTGGAAAGCAATCACTTCGACATTCGAAAAAAATTGAATTTCCATTTATTACGTTAATAAATCAAAACTAAAAGAGAAACCAACGTAAAAACAACAAATTTATATTTACTTCTAATGTTTCTCAGTGTTTGTTGAACGTCATATAAAACGACAGTTTACATTATACAAAATTCAGGCACATAGCCTCGAAAGCCTATATTGGGTCATAAATTAATTGCAAAGTTCAAGTGTTATCTAGTTCTTAAAACTATACTAAATTTCAACTAAACAGAAATAAATACTAAGCGAATTATTAAGTGAATGCAATGAAAAACAAATACTTGTTTAGTTTTCCATTTTCATCTATTAAGTTTTACTAAAATGTTTCTAATTTCATTTCCGATTATCGTTTTTGTAAAATAAAAGAAGTTTTGGGATTAGATGTCATATAGTATGGTCAGTTATTTGACTCCATTACGTACATTATGTAAACAATGAACAAAATAGGCGCAAGGCCGCTAACAGAACATGGGTTAAATAATCTACAGCAATCTGAAGTTTAAAATTACGTTGTTAAAGCATCCATGAATATAAAATTATACAAGATTCAATTGAAATCATATTCCCGTCGAACAAGCTGGTCGCCGAAGACGGCTAATTCAAACTAAACTAACTCTAAATCGCAACTAAAAAGAAATAAATATTAAGTTAGAACACTGAAAAACGCTTCTTTGTTGCGCCCTTTTGTACATTCTTGTACAAAAATACTGTCGTCAAAACAAATGCTTGTTTAGTTTTCCCATTATCAGCTATTAAGTTTTACTAAAAGGATTCTAATTTCCTTTCCGATTATCGTTCTAGTAAAATAAAATAAGTTTTGGGATTACATTAAGAAATAAAAGTGAAGTGAAACGAAAAAAATTGTTTTTGATTTTCGGCAGAAAATTGGTTCGCAACGTAGGCGGACACCTTAAAAATTGACTTGGCAATACAACCAAATTATAATGTGTTAATATTAAAAATTCTTGTGATAATAATCTAACACTGCGGAAAGCAATCACTTCTACAGTCGAAAAAATTTGAATTTTCATTTATTGCGTTAATAAATCAAAACTAAGGGAGAAACCAAGGTGAAAACAGCAAATTTATATTTATTTCTAAGGCTGCCGGAGAGTAAGGTTGTTTTGAGAATTATTCTTATTTAAAAGGGAATTATGTTAAATAAAAATTCACTAGTAAATTATGTTTAATTAACTATTACTAACTTTAAAACGTTGTAATTATTCAACAAAGATTTATTAAGCTAATTAAAAACAAATAATATAGCAAGTACAAAATGTAATTAAAAATAGAAATAAAAGTACGGAATGTATGCGGAATCAGTAATATTATTTTAAAATAAAAAAACGACTTGTTAAAATGTAAAAAGCATATATATATATATTTTCAGAGACCCCTAAATGTTCCAGCGCTTGGTCTTTTAACAAGCTTAATCCGCCACTGATAATCATCTTTTTTTAACTATCCATTAAAAATTTCTTTGTGTATAAGTAATTTTCTCATCCTTATACTGAAAATATCAATAAAGAAAAGAAATACCCCTAAAAATATTGTTCAATATTTTTTTCAAAATGTTACTAATTTTATTATTTCGCCACGAGAGCGAAGTCGATCGGCTGAAACCGGTGTGTGTGCAAGCGTCAGAAGAATTACATATGCTACTGGAAACGTCTGCAAGAAACCGGATGAAAGAAATCGGCGTGTGTGCAAGCGCCAGTAGATTTACATGTGTCACTGGGACCCCCCGCAGCTGCCGATGTCGGCGAAGCGCAGTGGCAATTCTCGGCA